>JAQIBA010000021.1:1128309-1258406 GCA_028293925.1 Brueelia nebulosa
GAAATTCTCCGGGAAATGTCGACGGGAACGGGGGTGGTTTCTGGGGGGAAGTACCTCCGGGACCTGAGACTTCGCCATCTGAAAGTCTCAGACTTCATCGCCTTCCTTCATAAGTTTTTCATTCCTGCTGTTTCCCTGCAGTTATTGTGGGAATTTTACGTGACACTTTTCAACATGGTCATCTCATCCAGGTACGGGTTCTCCTCGGTCATTTCCATTATATGGACCGTGTACAATATCTTGGATTTCTTTTCCGTCGCTTTGTTCTGCCACCTGGCCGAGAAAGAGGTAGACGGTGATTTCACCCCGCTTTCACCCCACTTTCTCCCCCTCTCACCGCGTCCGTTACACTTTCAGGCGGAGCAGACAGTTAATTACTTGCACAAGCTTTTCACCGATCACGATAACGCGGAATTGAAAGAAGAGGTGAGTCGTGTGAATTTTCCGGCGTGAAAAGTCTCCTCGCCAATCCTCCATTTTATTTTCAGCTTGAAATATTTTGTCTTCAAGTTCAGCATCAGAAAATAAGATTTTCCGCTCCGGGAAATATAAAAATGGACCTCAGTTTGATATACAACGTAAGACTAATCTGACGTCTGTTGTGAAAATTGTTTTACTTTGCTGAAAGACATAAATTCACAGGTGATTGGATCGCTGACATCCTATGCTGTTATCCTTGTGCAGTTTCAGCAGCCCTCTCAGCGATATGTCAGCTGTAAAACGGTAGCAGTCAACTGCAGTTCTGTACCTGAATAATAGTTTTTACATATTTTAGATCAGTGATGCCCAACCTACGGGAAGGTGTTGCATGTGGCCCCGCCCTTTTATTATGGCCCAAACATTCCGAAAATGGTTTCTGAAAAACAACCGCAGACATCGCACTAATAAAATAAACATCGGATGGTAAATTTCTTTCTTACCTTTCGCCAAATGGACTAATTTTAAAAATCCATATTTAATATTCGCATACGTTGTGCCCAAAGTTTGGCCCTCATATTATAAAAGGTTGGCCATCACTGTTTTAGATTATCCGTTAAAGACAATAAGCGATCAAGGCGTCATCTCGCGGTAGGAAAACGAATCGAGCCTAGAGCGAAGTTGTCAGGCTTAAAGAACGCGTGTGCTATATTTAGCATATAACAGGCGAAGGCACTTTATTGAGTTCCTAAAATCATAAGACTATACCTCGCTTATGGAAAGGTATAAATATTTAAAAGTCATCGTTTCAGAGTTTGTGGAGTATTACCTAGAATGCGCTACACAACTCCTTAATTAAATTTTTTTATTAAATAATTTCTTACTAATTATGGTTTGTTGATTGCTTGATATAATCCGTTATATCGGTACAAACACTTCCGAATGATTCCGAGTTGAACCGAAGTTCCAGAAGTACGGAAGGACGGAAGTAGTCTGGGATTATATATATGTGATGACGATGATGTGTTCTTTCTATGTATTCGAAAAAATTACAGTATAATCTGAATTTAATTGTATTTTCCATTTGTAATCTTTTGGAAACGTTGTATTCGCGGGATCGGCTCCCGTCAGAAGTCGACATTGCCGAAATGGTACTTCTCCCTCTTCTCCAAATGCTTCAGCTTCGCGTTGCTCACGCACGTCCTCCCCAAATGGGCCCTCGCGAACCTCAAATCGTTCTCGTAACCCAGGTTGGAGTTGGCCAGGGGCCCCGTGTGCGTGGCCCACGAGGGAGGGTTGTTCGAGCCCGAGTAGGGCCACGAGTGGCTGGGGATGGCCCGGATGGAGAGAGGGGCTTCGTTGCAGCTCACGTAGAAACCTGGAACCAAAGCGGGAGTGCTGTCGCTGCTGAGTGACTGGGCTTGTTGAACGAGTACCTTTGCTGTGGACGTCCGTGGCGTTGGGGGCGGTTCCTTTCTCGTTGTCGCCGTCTTGGGGCTTGTCGGGGCGGGTCTCGTGGGCCTTGTCCCCGCGCTCCTCGGGGCCTCGCTCGTGCGTCCTACTGTTCATAGCATTCCTAATGTTACTCGAGATATTAACTGCAGCCGTCCATTTTGTGCTCTAAAAGATAGGTCTACTTTATGGAAAGCGATCCAGAGAAAGTTATCAGAGCCAAGTGGCAGGGGTTGACTAGAAGAAGAGAAAGAGGGTGGATGTGGGGGGCGGCGGGGGTTGGGCGCCTCAGAATGCGGAACTCGGGGGTGGGGCGAATCCTTCGAATGTAGCCTGTTTTGAAATTATCTAATTATTCCATAAATTATAAGTAAATAAATATTACTATTTTATTATTTAAATAAACCTTAAATATTCAAATAAATAAATAATTATTTAATAAATAGACCTGTTAACTTTTTGATCATTTACTTCTTTTTTATATATTATTGTTAATTTTTCATAAAATGATTATTATTTATGCGGATATATTTTATACTTATTTAAATGCTTATGACTGTTTATACTTTATTTAATTTTCAATTTTATAAATGATTTGGTGCCTGTTTGTATTTTTGTGTTTTTAACTTAATTTATAATTTTTCTTCAATTGTGGTTTATAAAAAAATGTATTATTGTTTCCCTTAACGCCCTCGGCCGAAATAAGCGTAAATTTTATATTATATATTATATTTAAATGCTTATTATATGCGCGTTTTTATTTATGTTTTATTGTCTAATGTTTTTATTTATTTATTTTTTTAATCGAGTATAAATGCCAAAGTGAAATTCCGCCATGGCCGCCATTGAAAGATTCGAACCACCCCCCAAGCGACAACACAAGGGAAAACCGCTCACCTGACCGATGAGCTCGTGGCTCTTCACCTGATTATAAGTATTTGTTATACTGTTGGCCGCGCCGTCGGGCACCGCGTTCCCCTGACCGCCGCTGACCGCGTGGTTCTCCTTCGCGCCCATGCTGCTCACGTTGAGGTGGGCCAAGGACTTGAACTTCTTGGAGGGAAGCATCGACTCGTTGCCCGTGCTGGTGGCGGTCCTCTGCTTGCCGCAAAGGCCGTACTTGGCCTCGTCCTCGGGCCTGAGGGTCCTGTTCTTCTTCAGGCAGAGGTATATCTGGTAGGAGAGAACAAAGACGTTTACTGTCCGTCCGTCTGTCAGAGTATAACAATACTGACTTGTGCTCAATTAACATATATGTTACAGGCAAAGCGTGAAATCCGGCATTGTGTACAACGCCTAGAATAAATATTTAAATGTATACAAAACTTACAGGCATTTTATACATTTCCTACAAATTCTATACAATACCGGAATTTCACACTTTGCCTGTAACATATATATCATCTAAATTAAATGAAAGGGCTCTTACGATTCAAACGGCCGTTGAGTGGGGGATGTTTTTTGCTATATTTCTATATTTCGCTATAATAATATATTTCATGCTATTTTTTTTTAATTATTATAATACATTTATATATACTTAAAAATTCATAAATATTATAATAATATAAATTTGTAATAAGTGTAACCCTATTTCCTTCAGACATTTTTCTATTTTTAATAAATTGTATTTATTTAATAATTTATTTTTTATTAAAAATAATTTTTCGCGAAATTTTATAGTATTTTTATGAATATTTCGTAAAATTTAAAACATAAGATAGATATTAATACTGAATTTTAATTGAGTGGTTGAAAAATTGTTCTTTCTATAGCCAATCGCCCTTATTTCATCTTATTTATATGTACGAATTTATATAACGAATTCTTTTACACTTCTGAGGCTCACCAACGTATTTTTCTTCGTTTTAAATAAAACCGTGCGTTCGAAAACTCAACATTATTTCTCTCAAAATGAATTTATCGCTTGCACGGGTATTTGAAGCAGGTTTAAGTCCTCTTCCTTCGTTTCCCCGTGTCGCAAGCGGGAGAAAAAGAAACGGAAAATAAGGGGACAAAAGGGCAAAGTGACGCAGGACCACTGAAAGCTCAACTGGCGCAAACATGAGTAAATAACGCACACATGCAACAAAAGGAATTTATTCACTAGGAAAACGTTACAAAGAAAACCACTAACAAAATGTCTTCTTCTCGTGCTCTCCTATTATCTATAAAAGTGATAGCGACACACCTGCTCTATGAGTCCGTAGCTCCTCACGAGGAACTCCCTCTGCTTGAGCTGATGCTGTCGCTCCATCTCCTCCGCCTCCACGATGGGCACGGGCTCGAAGGAGCTCGAGTGCGTCTTCTTCATGGCGAGCTCCTTCATCTTCTTCACGTTGAGCTTCTTCGAAGACTTCGTTTTCGAGAGGGGAGACTCCGGACGGAGTTTTTCCAGGATGAGCTTCCCGCCATTCCTCCGGAGCGCTTCCTGCTTTGCTTTTATCTGGAAATAATGGACAATGTCAAACACTTGTGTACACATTATATCAGTACGAAGATGCCTGAATAATTCCCAGTTTAAACAAAGTCCCGGATTTAATATTAAAGCTGAAGACTTGATTAATGCGACATTTCCCTGTTCGTGTGAAATAAATGTCAAAATGGCGGAGTCCTCACCATGCTTTCCTCCCGCTGAACGCGACTCGCTTCTTCTCTCGCCCGAGAGGCCGCCGTGTCTTGGAAAAGCGAGCTCAGATTCTGATTGAAAAACTTGTCGTACTTTTCCGAGCCCTGGCACGGGTAGATTTTCCTGAAGTTCCCCTTGTGCTTTTCCTCCCACGCCTCCTGCATCTGCAGAGGGTTCCTCGCCGGAGGAGTCTCGCTCTCACTGTAAATCCAACCCCATCAGTGAGGGATGCCGCACGACCCCAGCCACACCAGCCCCTCTTACTTCGTGTTCTGCTCCTTGTATATGCCCTGCAGCAACCGCTCTCGGATCCTCCGCCTGTCCTCCTCCATGATCTTCTTCTTGTCGCACTGCTGCAGGTTGAGGATCTCGAAGGTGTCCTTGAGCAGGCCCTCCTTTATGTCCTTGTCGATCTGGGAGTCGCAGTGGAAGCTGGGGGAGTGGTTGACCTGGAGGCAAGAGGGGGTGAGGCGGGGCGGGGTGAGGGGGCGGGGGCAAGAGGGGCGCTTACCTCGAGGACATAGGGTTTCAGATTCTGGTCAAGGAGGATATCAAAGCCTAGCAATTCGAAGCATGCATAGGTGTAATCATGGGTGGGGAAGCATGTGTGGTAGCTGTGTTTAAGCATCGGATGAGCGGCTATGATTGTTTTAATAATAACATCGTCCGTACTCGCCCAAATGTCTTCGAGGTTGTAGTCGTTGGACTCGAACCACTTGTTGAGGATGGAGATTTTCCGTTTGCTGCCCAGTTCGTCGTGGACGACATAGGTTCTGCTGTGCTTGTTCACCGCGTAGTTGGTCAGGTGCATATAGACGTTGGTCGTGTTGTGACCTGTGGGTTCCCTGTACCTGCTCGTGGCGAATCTGCAGGAAAAGTAACTGTTGTGACACTAAAGTATTTTCACATTAATTAATTATTCAAAATACAGAGCAAAAAATTTTTCAATTTATGGACATCGTTAGAAAAAAAAATAAATTATTTAACATAAAATAAACTCACAAATACACAATATTTATTTAATCTTTTCAAACATTTAATATAATCTTAATTTAATATAATCATTACTTAATATAGAACTTTATCATAGAATTAATACTTAATAATTTAATTTAATCACTACTTTATTAAAAAAGTAAATTCATAAAACAAATTTTATTTTATTATAACTGAACTGAGATTTTATTATAAATGGACTGAGAAAATTAGTATAATATGTGTAATAGGTGTGCGTATATAAGGTGTCTAGTGTAATGTATAAAATGTATAAGTGCAGGGTGATGAAAGCCGAAAGGCGCTATTTTTTTTATTTTAACTAAACACAATTAATTTAACTTACCTGACGAGTCCATCGTTATAGACAAAAATCCTGAGCGGATCGCACGAAGTTATCAGAGTATAAACGCGAAAATCGAATTTATATCCGTCTATCAAAAACGGTTTGGCAATGTACACTTGGCAGATCATTTTCTCCTGCGGTTTGAGGTCTTTCACGGATTTCGTCAAGTAAATCCCTCGCCCCTGGCACCCCATGTCCGGCTTCAAAATGTACGTCTTGTTCCTCTTGACTCGGGCGTACGCCTGCAGGTCGCCCATGCTGAAACCACAAGTAATTAATTAGGGGGCGGACACTAATTAATGTCTCCCGAACTGCAGAGGTTTATAAATAACTCTATTGTGGAACGAGGAGCGACATATTTAGGGCACGTCATTAAGAGTTTATAACTTCGACCTCAATCTTATTTTCTCCTCATTTAATGAAGTGAATTATTCAAATTCAAACGCGAACTTCAACTTTCAACCCCTTTTCTTTCTCGAAATTAATTTTAGTTTTTATTTTGAGAACCGAATCCTTTCTATAAATAGAAAATTGGCTTTGTTTCCATCTAAAATTAGCGAATTGAAATGAAACGATCATAGTTTAATAAATTAGTTCTAAAATCAGGGGTCAAGTTACAGTAATTCCTAAAAAGCTCAAACTTTGTAAAATTACATTTTTTACACTCCAATATTTTTGTCTGAGCTAATTGCTGAAAATGGCGAAAAACTAATTTTCGAGCCCTCGCCAATTCTTTCCCCAGCATCGGATCGATATTATACTTTTATAATTATACTCAGAGCCATTTCAAAAAGTTTAAAAAAGTTTCAGCTTCTCAGGAACTTATGTAACCTTGAACATCTAATTTGACCGGACTAACCACCCGTAGATTATATGTATAGAACGTATAACGTATAATTTTTACTTTTGTAATAAATAAAGTGAAAGAAATTTTTCATTGATGAAAAAATGCCAAGTTATACTGATTTATATGAACTTGGAAAACTGAATATACCGGTTTGATAAAAAGTTTCTGGTTTCACTGTCGGCCACTCCAATTTTTACATTATATATATTATACGTATATACATATAATGTATTGTATTTGAGTTTTTAAACTTTAAAGTATTTAATTGTTTGAATGCTAAAAATCAGAATATATAATTTTACCATAAAAGTTTTTATTTATATTTTGTAATTGATATTTCCTTCTTGCGTATAAATCATCTATTCTACGTTATACGTTTTCTGCCAGATAATCTGTCCTCATCGCTTTTATCTATGCTTCCGTTTTTTCCCGTTACCAAAATCAGGCATTATCTAATAAACAAATATAATGTGCGGTGAGGTGAAGTCACGCAGAGGAGACGCCTTGGCGACTGCTCACTTACTCTGCGGGAAGACACCACGTCTTCGGGAAGAAGCAATAGTCCTTCGGGAATATCTTCAGCATCCTGTTCAGGTTCCGCGCCAACAGGTCCTTCCGACAGATTTCGCTCATCCCCGGAAAATGATTGATTTTCTGCGGAACGAAAGCCCTCATGAGAACCGCCCTAATGCCCACCGGGGCGCCCTCACCCACCTGAAACCTCTTCATCTCCTTGCACCGCTCCACCGAAATGGACAGGTCGGTCCAGAAGAGGTTCCAGCTCTCGTCCTCCGGGACTTCTCTCATGCCGAACCTGTAGGCGACCCTCCGGACGACCTCGTAGCGACAGTTGGCCGTGCAGATGGTGATGGGTCTTCGCCGCCGCTTCCGCTTTTTTTTTAACTCTGTTTTGCTCCCTGAGCAATCGATGTTGATTTTCGAGTCGGAATCCGCTGGAAGAGATGGATAAACCGTTCAGTGAGGGAATACAAAGGAGAGTGTAAGACCAGCCGGTCATCAAGAATGAAGGTAAAACAATAAATGGTAAAAGGGAGTCCTGAAGTTGATATCGATCAATCGGGGTGGAATTGGAATTACTCAAGTGTGGCGTATCGATTATCAACCGCACTCTCCCCTGGAAATATCTCCTAAATTACGAAACGGAACCCTTGAAAAAATTCACCCCTGAATCACGAGACATGAGTTCTTCGTTGCGTGCAAAGGTGTTAAAGTTTGGATGAGAACAAAATAATCCTTGAAGGTTTCAAACTCTTAAAAAAGGCCTCAAATAAATTCGCCCGCCGATTCTATAACAGTTCAAAAGTCTCTTTTTCCCGTCTCAAAAACTCGCTGAAAATTCAGCTCGAAAAAACAAAAACTGTCAGCTATATTTTAAAATATTATCAGCAATCTTAACTTTCCTTCATTTGCTTTCATCACGACTGCATTAACCCGAACACGAATCATTTTAAGGAAAGGAGATTAAATGTAAACGAATTAAGAAATTAAATAATAATAAAATAATAAATCTTTTTCGCCTTTTATTCTAAACATTTAAATAAAATAAAAAAATAAATTTTTCCTTATTTCGCCCGAAAGCATTGGGAGATCGAAACAGCTAATTAAGTAAGTACAACAAAAACCGTCCGTTTTTATCTTTTTTTTAAACATTAAAAAATATAGTGTATGAATAATAACAATTATGCATTATAAATAATGATGCAAATAATAAATAATTATAAGTATAACTTAATTTAGGATTTTTTTTTGTAAAAGCGACTGCGAATGAAGTGAAAATGAAAGCGTTTCGAAAATAATTCTGAATATAGAAAATTTATCTTTCATAAGGTTGTTGTAAAATTTTTCTTAATTCTGACTGATAATGGCCGTTTCTGAATACAGAATTTCTGTAGTTTTGGGGAGTGTAAAGTTTATATTTATATAAAGCTTATTATATTTTTTAAAAACTTTTGTTCGCGTTCCCATTTTATGAATTAACAACCTCCTTTTTGGCGCAAAAAGCTAAACTTCCTCGCCATTAGTAAAAGCATATTTCGTGAGGAAGAAAAATAAAAACAAATACTCACAAGTTTTGTTTTTGCCATCTTCGCTGCTGGTGCTTTTATCTTTTTCATTTTTTTTACTGACGGTATCCCCGTCGTCCTTCCTTCCGGCTTTCCCTTTGTGCTCTTCCACACACTCTGTCTTCGGCTGTTTGTTTTCATTCGGCGGAGGCGGCTTCACGAATGTTTTGGGTCGGACAACCTCCAATTCGTCGCTTGAAATCTCCTCATCGCTACTAATTGAACTCAGCTCGTTAATAACCTTCTTATTGGCTTGCATTTTAATCATCTTTGCCTGGATTTTTTTCAGTTTTGTGTTTTCCTCAGTAATACATTGTTTTTATTTCATGAGAATTGTTTTTAATTGTCAATAGAAAGTTTTGAAGCAAGTTTACAAATAATTTCGAAAAACGGGACTGCGTCAAATTCGAAATAAAATCCACAATATTAGCAGTCGATTTTAATATGCATTAATAGTAAATAATATCATATAATTTTGTCTGATAATTCTTCACTTTAATTCTCACTATTTTCACATTTCAAACCGCAACGGTTTTTCAATTTTTTCTCCGTTTAACGGCCATTTGTCAACAAATAAAACACTGCGTTCACGACGATAGAAGCAACGAGTCGATCGCTTCGATTCGCAAAACCTCGAAATTGAATTTTCGATTGCTCAAAGGGTTTTCACTGGAAGGCTTACAAAGCTTTGGCTTTTCAATTCTCATTTCTTTAGAATTAAATGCTTCTTACTACACTATGCATATTAATATGTTTGTCATTTGAATCAAACTTTGGTTTACCGAAATGATAGATTTTCAAGTGTCGGCCAACAATGAATGTCGAAAATAATGACCTTTGATTATTATTTCTTAGGAAAATGATGACTGAAATTTAAAAATTCTAATATAATACTATTTTTAATTTTTCTTCGACATTTAGTTACTTTAAAGTAAGTTTTGAAACAAATTACAGAAAAAGTAGACTCTAAGGAAAAAGCCATAAGACATATAAAGAATTGTATTGAAGATGAATGATACATAGTATCACCCTTAGTAATGCTAAAATGTCTTTGAAATTAAGGAAAAAATGAGGATGGGTAAACAAATATCTGCAACAAAACTGCCAAAGAATTGTTTACTACTCGTAATTTTACAAAATCATAACTACTAAAGCCGAGGATGCCGAGCTCATAGAAATCGTGGCAGTAGACAGCGAAATGTGATTTTTGGCAACATCGCAATGCCTTAAAGAGACTAAAAACAATGGCGTCTAGCAAGTAGCGTGTGTTTCTACGACCTAAGGTATTTTATGTTTACTCTAAGTGGAAAAGGAGAGTTTTCTCAGAAAATACGACCATAAACGCAATGAAAATGTGTATTACGTAAAGACAGCCATCATTGGGACAGGCGATTAAGTGATTTTTCATTGGAAACGGCGAAAAAGAGTTTAAAAATGAGGGGCAAGGCTGCTCCAAATGTTGACAGTACTAACCGATGCACTTCTGGAATTCGCCCTTAAAAATGCTTAAGTAAGAGTTTTACCGAATAATTTACCCCCTTTTCTCTTTTTAAAAGTTTTTTGTTGCATTTTAAGTAGAAGCTCGAACTCGGTGGTTAAATTGTATCACTTGCATGCGAAAATGACAGTCTCACATTTGAGCTCCCCTAAGAATAATTTAATGCCTTTGGGGTCTAAACAACTTCACCTGGCCGAAGTTAGGCCTATCGAGCGGTTATGAAGCGTTAGATGGATGCAAATTTATGTGATTATTTACTTTTTTTTGGTCAGTGTAAATACCTCTCAAACGAGCTTTGCTAAGCTTTATTTTAAATTTACGTGGTTTTTAACGTATTTCATTAGTAAAAGATTGGGGTTAAATTTTAGCTTTTAAGAGAGGATCTAAACTCAGTGGAATTTTTACATAATATGATTAAAAGGCTTTTTTTAAAAGTGTCAGACTATTGCCTCTTCTCTTATGATTAAATTTATCATTAAAACAAATTCTCATAAATGTTAAAGTTAAAAAGCAAATTGAATAACTATTGATATAAAGTATCAGTGAGCTTTAAGCTTAAATAATGAGCAATAAAGAAAATTTATTCACATTGCTGTTGAAACAGGAATAAGTTAATATATTCTATTCTATTAAATTGTAGTGTTTTTTCAGGGAAGAATGCTCATGCAAGGCCTCTAATCCAGCTAGAATTGAAGCAGCATTGAGAGCATAGAGTGCTTGTCATAAAGTCCCAACTCAATCAAACATATTACATTGATGTGATGAAATGAACCATAATATTTCAGGGATGCCACCTTCTCTCAGGTGAGAATTAATTTCTGGTTTCACAAATGGTTGCTTTACTCTTGTGATGATATCCTTGTGTTGCAGCATGTCAAGGGGGCAGAACAACATGTACTTCCCTTGTGGGGGTCCAGGGGCAGAGCCCCCACATATGCAACGTGGTCCCTGCTTCCCTATTCCTGATGACAAAATGGGAGTTGTACCATCAGGCGGTAAATATATATTTTATTTGATTTTGTTGTTGAATTTTTCCTGTCTTCATCAATTCCCCAATTGTCACTGTGATTTTGAGTAAAACATTTCCAAAACATTAATCTGTGCTTACAGGAATGCCCTGTGGCATGGTAGGAGAATTTAAATCACCCTTAATAGACCCTCCCAATCTCCCCATAGGAAATCCAAAAAAAAAGAGAAGAACCAGCGCGGCTGTCACGCCACAGCAGAGTCCTGTCTTGCAAGACCTCATGCCTCAGCAACCAAGCAGTGAGTATTGGATCAGTATTGGATCACTTTTTGTGTCTTTAGTCGAGACTAATGAGTGACGCATTTCAGCCTTAGGAGATACAATTGTGGCAACGAATCCCTTTGACGACACTCCGCCTCAGTCAGCCCCCTCCATGATGGGACATCACATGCACATGGGAATGCACATGAACAGCCCCATGCACAGCCCCCACAGCATGGGACACATCGGACCGCCCATGTCCAGCCCGATGAACAACATGGGCATGACCATGGTGGGCAACCCCATGAGCAGCCCCCTCGGGATGGCCTCGCCCATGGGCTCCCCGCACATGATGGGGATGATGAACGGAGGGCCGATGGGGCCCATGGGCAGCCCCATGTCCTCGGGACCCCCTTCCATGATGGGCCCCAACGGCCCCATAGGCAGCCCCATGACTCAGAACCAGCACATGGGGCCCAACGGACCGATGGGCAGCCCCATGTCGAACAATTCCATGAACATGATCAACAACAACATGGTGGGGAACCCGATGACGTCGCCGCTCGCGGGGCTGCCCATCGGCTCCCCGATGATGGGCTCCCCCCACATGAACATTCACAACGGGCCCATGGGCTCGCCCATGACGGGGCAGTCCTCGACGGTGATGAGCTGCGGCCCTAGTCCGAACTCGTGCGGCCCCAGTCCCAACAGTTGTAGTGTGTCGACGACGGCGGCGAGCAGTCTGCCGCCGTGCGGGCAGATGAATTGTACTTCAACCAGTGTTAGTGCTAATTCAAATAACAATAACAGCATGACGAACTGTGGTAACAGTATGTCGTGTAGTGCGAACGTGCAATGCGGGCCCACTTGCGGGCCGAGGATGTCCGGGGGCTGCCTAGGACCGAGGATGATGCCGCCGCCCCCCATGGGCCACATGCCGCCCCACATGATGGGGCCGCACGGCTTCTCCGGCCCGAAGCCCCTCCCCGTGTCCGCGGGGAAGATCTACCCCCCCGACCAGCCCATGGTGTTCAATCCTCAGAATCCGAACGCTCCTCCGATCTACCCTTGCGGAGTGTGTCACAAAGAAGTGCACGACAACGACCAGGGGATACTGTGCGAGAGCGGATGCAATTTCTGGTTCCATCGGTGAGTGTCTGCGCAGGGAAGGGCCCAGGGGGTGGAAGAGAAATTAATTTCCGGTTTGTCTCTTGCAGGATGTGCGCGGGGTTGACCGAACCCGCGTTTCAGTTACTAACGGCGGAGGTGTTCGCCGAATGGGTCTGCGACAAATGCCTCAACTCGAAGAACATCCCACTCGTGAAATTCAAACCTTGAAGGAATCACATTGTAGCCCTCCGATCGCATGGGAAGAAGATCAGTGTCATTATATATATATATATATATTATCACTCCGCTTGCTCTCGCGTGCCCGTGAGAAACTTTTTTTGTTTGAAAACTTGGCAATATTCGCGGGTACAGAAGTTTTGAGCGTGTAGTCTTGAGCGGTTGATTCGGTTAAATCGTGAACTTCTGAATGAAATGCTCTAAAAATGATAGTTTTACTCCTGTGGGGAAATACACCTTCAGCTGCTTTGACAAGTCCAAGATGGCGCATTTTTTTAGAAAATTCCTTGCGTTAAATATAAGTGGAAAACCACTTAAACAAAATGAACGATGAAAATAATGGGGCGTAATTATTTTGGGGAAATATAAAAAAAAGCTCTTTGAAAATAATGCAATACTTTAGACCTCAGATTTGTTCAGAATATTGAATCGCATAGAATATTATAATAACGAATTAATCTATTACTATAAAGGGGAAACTATAAAGAAACGATTCCCATTATTTTTGGGTTTTAGGAAAGATATTTTTCTTTTCTTATATAAAAACGAGCCATTTTTTGGTACAAAATGCATTCCTGAAAATCACGTCAAAATTATCGATGTCATTGGGAATCAATAAAATTTAAATAATTATAGATGAAAGGAATTTAAGTGATCTGCTTTGGATTCAATAAAAGAATTAATGCTTTTCGTTTACGGTGGGGAATTTATACAAACGCATCCGAATTTCCTGCGAATTCGGAGACTTAGTTTTATATGAACGCGTCAATTTGAGTGAGAAAATTCTCAAATTCTCTTAGGCTGTATAAATGAGAATCGTGCACGCTTTTGGACGCCATCAGAAGGCCAATTTAAGCGCATGTTTGCTGATCGCCGTCAGCAACACTCGAGTGTTGACAAAAGTATCATTTTTATAAAGGAGCAAGCCGAAGTTCCGATTTAATGACTGTTTTAGTTTGACTCTGTAAAAGCTCCTGATCGTTGTTGAGTTGTGCCATCTGTTTTATTTAAGCTTGAGCGACTCGCCGCACTCGTCGCTGAGCTGCTGACGAGGAGTCGGCGTCAGATACTTGGGAAGTGTTTATTTACGGTTACATTCTTTGCATCACAATTATAGCTTTTTTTAAGGTTTGTAAATTGTCTGCGACTGCGGATTTCTCCTGAAAAGTTCCAGAATAAGAAGAAAGAAAGAGAGAGCGAGAGACGATGACTCGCAGGAGGTTTTCGAGTGCGGCCATTTTGAAGGTTTCCTTCGTTCCTAACCGTTAGCGTTCGAAAGACGAACGAATTAACCTCCTACGTATTTGGTTTTTTTTAATTAATCCAATTATTAGTACTTTAAGTTGTATTTTTTGCCTTGCGATTTTAATTTCTAATGATACTACGTGTATTTAAATTGTTACAAATTTGCACAGTCGAGGATGGAGGAGGTTCGGTCGAGTCTCTTGTTGGGGAGGGCGTGGACGATACAATACAGACGATACCAATCTCCTTTGCAATAGTTACACAAAGCGACAAGTGGGATACGGAGGGGAGAAAAAAGACACTGAAAAGGGTGAAAAGAAATAAGACGAAAATTATACTGTTTTGAGCAAACGAAAGCTTCTTTTCTTTTCGCCTCAGAGAGAACAGCTCTCGATGCAAAACTTTACAGGGATTTTTGCAGAGGAGAGAGGGTGCAACCAGACAGAATCAGAATTCCTCATCCGGACCTGCCGAACAAGAGACAAACATTAACGCATCCGAAAGAAATTATAAAAGTTAAATTGTAGCTGAACGCCCCCCCGAGTGACGACGCGACGACGACGATGACGAAAACACCGTGAATGCATGTTAAGTTTGTTATTGTTGAGAGATTTTAATTATTATATAAATAATAAGAACAGCGGCAGCGTTTTGCTTTGCAGTGAACGACTCTTTCTATGCTCTGTAGTCTGTTGTAGATAAATTGAAGAGATTTTCTTTTCCGAAAACGAAAACGAGTCATTGAACAAGTAAATGTAAATTGGATTATGCTATGGCATCTTGTAAATAATAGGGCATAGTTTTTGAGCATTTTAATAAATCTGGACTTTGTCGGGGAATCATTACTCATTGGATTTGTTCATTTCTCCCGTTGGATCCATATTCCTCTTCCCAAATTGAAAAAGAAATATATTATAAGTGATAATCCGCCATTAAATGAAACCATGTGTTTGGTTGGTACTTATTAAACTGAAGTAAATATCAGTTGTGACGGTTATTTCCGCATTTCCGGTGACATTTCATTAGTCATATTCGCTTATATATATATTGACCTTTCCACAGTTATGTTCATTTCGACTATGTTTCATTTAAAATAAACTCTGAAAAAATCTAATTTGATTTAAAATTAAATAAAATCCATTTGTAGAAGTGAAAAAAATAATATAATGCACCGCAATAAAAACTTGTATGACAATTTTGAAGGCGCCATTTTGGATAAGTGTGATAAACGTTGACGTGAATTAGCCAAAGAATTTAAACTGTGATTGACTAAACGTATGTAAATGAAAAAATAACAAGACAGGAAGAAGGATTAATGAACAAGCATCAATCTTGTGTTCAGTTAAGTCATTTTATGACTTTATTTCCAATCCAAAGGAAAAATTTTATTTAACAGAATAAAAACCGTTAGGAAAAGCCGTTAGCCAAACATTAGGACTGAGACATTGTGAGCCCAGTTGTTAAGAAAACCTGAATTCCAGTTTGAAAATTAAGTTATGCTCTTTTCTCACTCATCATGATTTTCATGTGTCTTATCGATATAAGAAGCAAATTAAAGTCAGTCTTGGGAAAAATCCACGTCAATGAACATAGATATCCATGTTAATCATGAGATATATGTGAAAGGTTGGATTACAAAGGAAAAATAAAAATTTCCAAAATGATTAAAAAGTTTACTCACCCCTGAATTAACCAATGAACTTTTAGCCGTGAAATTCATTACTGAAGTTCTCTGAGATAATTTTCAGTCAAATGAGACAAACATAAAATAAAATAAAGACAAATGATTATTTAAGCGATTTATTATTTGTTATGATATTAACAAGTCGAGAGCTTTGTCTCGATCGCTATTGGCTGCAACTAAAGCTTCTTCGGCCTTCTCCTCGTCGAATCCCAAATCCAAAAGCACAACCATCGCTTCCAAGTACTTTACGCTTTCTTTTAGTTTGAATTTGTTTATTATTAACGCCTTCTCTATTAGATCACCCGGGTAATTCTTTTCTTCTAGGCTTTGGACTTGAACTAGGAACTCCATTACCTGAAAACGATTCCAAAACACGCTCCGTCAATTCCTTTCTGTCTTAGACATGCACTCACTTTTAATAATTTTGCTTAATTACACAGTTGACCCTCGATTTCCACGGTAATCTACGGTGAGTTTGAAATCTCAACAAAAAAATTTCATTTTGTTATATTCTGTCAGTCAGTTATTCTTGTTAGTTTTATGGTCATCTTTTTTTTACTTCTGTTTCATTAAGTTGTCGTTGTTCGGGAAGTTAAATGTAAAATGAGACCAAAGACATACGAAAACTGTATAAAATAAGAGAAAAAAACAGATTTGTTCATTCAATTCTCAAACAAAACGAAAAACCGTAAAAACTAACGACTAATAACGCCTACATTTTCCGTTGGATGCTAATTTACGAGATATAACTCAACTGAAAAATACTGTAGCGCAATGCAAAACTAACAGAATAACACCAAAAGAAAACTTTTTTATTTCTGACCGCTTAAATTGAGGGCCAAATGTATATAAATATTAATTATAATTGAACATAACACGTAACAGAAGGCTGTTGATAGTTTCCCGTCTCCTGTATCTCCTGTACCTTTTTATCGTTGCCATTAAACATTTGACAAGCTCTCGCCACTCTCGGCATCGGGAAACCCATATCGCTCACGTATCGGGCCAACTTCTGGGACGCGGGACTCAAACTGGACGTGGGATCCGGGAGCCTGCTCAGGGCCTTCCCCCCGTGGATCCTTCTTGAGCTTTCGGGCAGTTGCCTTTTGTCCTGAAATGCAGCCGAGGATTAGTGCTGGGTCTTGGGGGAGTTGGCGGCGAATAGCCGAGAGGGAACCTTATTGCTTGAAGACAAAATGGTTTGCTTTAGATACGCTAGTTTGTTCCTCCTCTCGAGTTCCTCCTCCCTTTCCCGACTCTCCCGGATTTCCTTCTGCAGTTCGTTCATTATGTCCGGTACGCTTTTCGAGCTTTCTTCTTGGGACTGGTGCTCCTTCACAGGTTCCCTCGTTTTCCCTTGAAACAAGAAAAATCCTCCATGTGAATCCCGAGGAAAACACACCGAGAAATGGCGGAGAATGTCGTACACGAGGAATCGGAGCACCTTTCAACCCTTTTTTCCTCCCACTGCGACACTCTTTTTTTGCATTTTCTCTCCCTCGGGAAAACATTGCAAAAGCTAACCCATTCTGACAAAATCAAGTTCAAATATTGTGAATAAATGTAAATTAAGTCGAGTCATAAGTAACTTCCGATTCTGTTGTTTGTATCTAACGGTTGAGCGTTACAAAGGCAAGGAGTTGTCACATCAAAAATAAGAGAAAGAAAAGAAAAAGAGAAGGAGAAGAGAAGGAAAAGAGAATTACAATTAATTTTCTAACAACAGAAAGGAGATAAAATACATTATGACTCGGCCCAGAGTCAGCAGTGACGGCCTGGGCCCTCACTCACACGCTCTCACACAAGACCACACTTTCGCTCACCTAAATGGTTCGGCTCTCGTCCCGTGACGTGCGTCTCCGCCCTCTCCGACGACACGGCAGCCCCAAACTGATTTGAAAACTCATTAAGCCCATAATTACTAATTTGAATATGTTCACTAATTGGAAAGAAACCGTACGGGGCAAAGTCTTTTGGTTGCGCGGGCGGCCCCGTGCGCTGGCTCTCGTAGTCCGCATTCGCATAACCGATATCGCTATAACCGTTCAAAGGCGCAAAGCCCCACTCGGCATTTTTGTTATTCAATACTATACAGTTTTTACCTATCTCCTTATCTATCATGTTATTGTTGTTTTTGTGCATGTGGGAGTATTCCATGTTATTCGTGGTTAGGATACTCGCCAGGACCTCCATGTCGTTTATCGTTTTCAGTTCCATGTTGTCGAAGGGACTCGAGTTGTCCGACTCGAAGTCGGAGAGGTTAAATTTGGAGGAAACCGGTTTGTGTGAGGGGGAGTTTTGCTTAGCGCATATCGGGGTCAGAACGGAATCGGTCAGCTTGTGGTTAAGTGGTTGTTGTGTTTGTGTTTGCTCCGCTGCCTCGTTTCGACCCGAACCGATTGATACGTTACTGAAATGTTGGATTTCTTCACATACTTTCGTCTCGTCAGTTTTTAGTCTTTCTTTCCTTCTTTCTACTTCCTCTCGCCTCGCGCTTTTCCATTCCCCTAATTTATTCAATACATTTTCTTCCAATCTGAAATCATACTGAAACACAAAACAAAACTCTGTTAGAATCCACTTATTGTGTCTCTTCCCAAAGATGGAAACATTCAATTACAATTTGTTTTAATTTCCCAAATAGGAGATGCAAAATGCAGATGTGTAAAATACATAATACTATTTCATTCTCTCATTAAATTCTGATTACAAAAGTATTGTCATGCAAAACTGACCTCAGTATATAGAGCTTCCCCAGGACTACAATTCTGACAGCTTACAGGCAAAACAACTCTTCTGGGAGGTTTGTATTGCTCACTAATTTTAACATGAACTCCATCAATAAATGTATTTGGTTGAGATTTTTCTTGCTTCTTGTTATGCTGTAACATTTTTTTTTAGTTTTAAACCACTACCCTGAAACACAAATAAATAAATAAATAAATAAATAAATAAATAATGACCAAACATTCTGGCATTGTCAACTTCCAACTGTCCATTTTGAAAAAGGCAATTGTAAAATTGTAACTTCAGCCATTGAATTTACTCAAGAAAAATAAATGAATCACAAAAACTGACCTTGAGTTAAGCCTTCAAAAATACAATCATAAAAATCATAATATTTATAAAAACTGATTTGTATTCATAAAGGACACAAATATCAGGCAAACACAAAGACTTATTTTAAAATTAATTTTTTAAAAATTGGAATTTCCATCAATATGAAATTATTAAAAACGAATGAGCGAATCTGAGCAATTTTCGCACAGAAATCTCTCCAAAAAAATATTTGCGAACTTCAGAACTGCAATTGTCACTGGATTAAATTGATTTTTCTCCATTTGGAGTTTAAATCAAAGAAAAAAGAAGAAACCAAACAAAAAACTGAAAACATTAAATGAAAGACAGAAAAATACAAACGATATGAAAAAGTTTTCGCTTTATTAGCGACAAGAAAGAGGCATTTCCTCTCGTTAATTACCTTTTAATTTATTCCAATGTTCATCGTAAATGATCAATATTATTCTTCCATAAGCTGACAGCTGATTTACGATTTAATTTTCAGACATGTTTGTTTTTGTTATATTGCACGACATTGTGGAACAAGTCAATGTCCCTTGCTTCTTCTGCCACGAGCTTTTGCATCGATAGTACATGTTACAGAAGGTTATGAAATTTTTCTTTAGTTTTATTAACCTGTTAAAATGTTCTGTTAAAGTACAAAAACGGTTCATATATAAATAAACTCATCATTAAAAATATTTTAGTGAGATTTGGCCCTTATTTTAATGATGGAAGTTACAATCATATGGGATGCAACAAAATTACGATAGAATAATTTTCCGTTAAAGTAAAAAATAAGTATTAACCGAAACAGCAACGATAATAGTTCCTCTTTGCTTTGATTTATAAAAATCAAGTCATAAAAATGTCTAATTTTCATATGACGATGAAAAATTCCCAAGTTTAGCCTAGTAATAACTTCAACGCCAAAATGGCGCCTAATCGAATAACCGGAATTGACTGAATTTTCTACTTCCACGTGAGTGTATTTGGCTTTTTAGCAATTCGTTGTACATGATAGTGATTTAGTTTAATTATACATTTCTTAGTTATTTAGTCTTTCCGAACTAAAGGTACGTTATATTTTTTATTAATTTTCTCTTTCCCTTTTTTCACTTCGAGCTCTTATCATTTACGGTTTATCACTTGCAGTCTAGAATTTTATCTGAAATAAAACAATGTTTACAGTGAAACCTTTTGAAATAACGAAAATTAATGAACGAAACTATTTATAAATGAAATGTTTGTGGTTTTTAGTACTCAAGGTAAGTTTAAAACGTTTTGATGATAAATTTTGGTAATTGAATTGTTATTAAATGACCCGTTTTAATGACAAATATTAATTTTTAAAGGAAATGATTGAGGTTATAATATTTTGGATTTTGTGGATTCTGATGATTGAATAATGTTATTTGGTGTGATTATGATGATTTAAATAGAATTTGAATTTTTAAGATAGTTGAAGAAAATGATTTTCTTGCTTTTTAATGCTTGTTTTCCTGGTTTTTTATTGTTTGTTTTTTAAATTTTATATTTTAATGTTTATTATAAATAAATTTTTGAAAATTATTAATAAGTGTTACTTTATGTGTGGCCCATAAAAATATTTTTGCAAATTTAAATTGGCCCATTGATTTAAAAGGTTGTACACAAAAGATGTACACTTTTTATTGATATCAAATTGAAAATTATTGGGGATATTGAATCTGAAATGAAACACATTTGGTGTTTGATATGATGGTTTTTGTCCCTGTCAATGTTGTTACTTAATGAGTACAAATGTAATATCAGCAAAAGAAAACCTGAAGGAGTGACAAAGGAATCTGAAAGCAGTCTTTGCTAACTTTTCAGCTGGGATGGACATAACCCTTCTTTTCAAAGCGTGCATTAAAACGATCAAAACGAAAAACAGGGCCTTCGGACAGACGCCCACGGACAGCGACAAAGGGAGGATCCTCCCCCCCCGCCACCCCAAGCAGGAATTCACCTCCAGGTCCAAGGACATCCTCCAGCAAATCACCCGCCTCCATGACTTCCTCGCCGAGCATCAGAGAGCCTACCTCAACTTCGCCAACTACCTCTCGGCCCTCCCGGAAATGTCCGACGCCGAGAGGGACAAGATCGACGTCGGCGCGCAGAAGATCATCAACACCTGCTCCAACTTCATAGGGGAGCTCGAGAAGGAAGTCGTGGCGGGGGGCGAGAACCAGAGCCAGAAATCCGAGCACCAGCTCCTGGTGGTCGCCCTCATGAAGGAGTACCTGAAACAGGTGTGCAAGGTGTACTCGGAGCAGAGGGCGATCAGGGTGCAGCGCACGATCGAGCTGAAGAAGCTGTCGCAGATCGGGTCGGGCAGCCCGAAGAAGGCGCAGCAGGAGAAGACGTACTACGAGGGGGAAAACCCCCCGGAGGACTCGGACAAAGAGGAGCTGTCGCCGGAAGAGATTCAGATGTTCGAGCTGGAGAACAAACAGCTGTATGAGGAGCTCAACAGTCTGACGGACGAGGTGAAGCAGATCGAGAGGAAAGTGGTGAAGATAGCCGAGCTGCAGGAGCTGTTCACGGAGAAGGTGCTCGAGCAGGACAAGAGCATGGACAGGGTGGCGTCGATGGTGGTGGGAACGACGGAAAACGTCAAGGACGCGAACGACCTCATCCGACGGGCGATTCAGAGGAACGCAGGCCTGAGGGTGTGGGTTCTGTTCTTCCTGCTGGTGATGTCTTTCTCTCTGTTGTTCCTGGACTGGTACAACGATTGAAACAAAGGGTTGCTCCTGGACAAACACCTCCAAGAGTCTTAACCTAACCTGGCGAGTTAGGTCGAGTCAAAGTAACTTTTCAATTCCGCATAATAGTTACAATAAATCTCGTTTACATAATAACCCATAACAGGCGGATTGTAAAAATTTGTGAAGTTACTATTGACTCGACCTAATTGAAGGGTTGGGAAAATCATCATTGTTATTGTTGCTGTTATGATCATTTTATATGATTATACTGTACAGTTTAATTTATAAGGTATGATTTTATTAAATTTAAATATATTTTTAAAATTTGATTTGTAAATTTTCTAATATTTTATAAAATTTTACCTTTGATGCCTTTCTTATGTAACAATGTCGACCTAATGAGAAGTTTGCGGTCAGGATCTAAAATCCACCCTTTCAGTCCTAATAATTCATTCTCTCAGTCTCCATATTCCATTTGGTCAATCTCAATAATTCACTCTGTCAGTCCCTACATTCCATCCAGTCAGTCCCCAGAAACTCAGGTCGCCGGGGAAAATCAAGTCGTTATGTCTCAGTTATTAAAAGCACTTTTTTAATAAAGTCTTTCACAATTTTTCCTTGTTATTCTTGACGACTTTTATAAAATTGGAGGTTCCCGTGAGTCCCAGGTACTTCTTGAGGCTCTCCTCGAAGGTCGAGGAGTCGCTCGAGGCCTCCTCGATGGTGGCGAGGTCTTCGGGGGGGCGGTGGTCGATGGGGGCGTGGGGCTGGGGGGCGGTCGCCTCCTTCTGGCCCTCTGGGCCCGCCTCCGGCTCCGCCTCCCTCACGACGAGCCTTGTGGGGGATTCGAACACGCAGTGGTAGTTCTTCTTGGGGGCCGTGTCCACCTTGCTCGTCTTCCCCTTCATCATTTCTTTGGTGACTTCGATGCTCTCGTAGCGAACGGTTTGGAGCCTGTAGATGCCGTCGTCGCCACGTATGTACCTGAAATTGATTGTAAATTATTTTTTGGATTTAAGGAGAAAGGAGAAAAGTGTTGACTAACTTGAATCTCGAGTGGCCAGACGCCCATCGGTAGCTGTGCTCCTTCTTGAGGTGGACGGTGAGGTCGGAGCCCCTCTTGTACTTGTTGGAGCAGATGTGGCAGTGGTACAGGCACAGGTCCATGTCCTCGGTGTGGTTCTTGGCGTAGTGCTCCTGCAGGACGCTCTTGCTCCTGCAGCTGTAGTCGCAGTCCTCCTGCTCGCAGAGCCAGAAGTTCTCGGAGCAGTGGGTGAGCTGGTGGTTCTCGAGGTCCCTCTGGGTCTTGGACCTGTGCTCGCAGAAGTTGCACTGGAAGGGCTTGAGGTCGAGGTGCCTGTAGCGGACGTGGAGGGCGAGGGTGCTCTGGAAGGGGCAGGTCATGTCGCACATGGGGCACTTGAACTGGTTCACGTGCAGCCGGATGTGGTCCCTGAGTGTCCTCTCGGTGGCGAAGCTTTTCCTGCAGTGGGAGCACTTGAAACCTTTTTCTGCAATCAAATACAGAATTATTTTAATTTATTAATTTCAAATATGTCATTTTGTGATACAGTTTATCCTCGTTTTTAATTTACTGTATATTTGTTTGTATATGTTTTTTCTTCATTTCATGGAACCTGAGTTTTCCCGCATCAAAAAAAATTATATATACTGTATCATTATTATAAATAATACTATTACTCCTACTTCTGCTAATACCACTGCTACTCTTAGATAAACATTACTATAGTTTATTACACATACTTATTTTCATAATATTTTTAAAACTTTTTTTTAATTTCAACTTACTGTCGTTGGGCATCTGCCGCTTGCAGTGGTCGTAAAATTTTGTCTTATTCGAAAACTGCGTCCCACACACCGGACATCCGACCAACTTCTCCTGCGTGTGCGTCCTCACGTGCTCCCTCAACTTGTGGCAGTCGTTGAAAGTCTTCTCGCACTCTCTCCATCCGCAGACTATCTTCTTCACCGCCCTGCTCACCCCTCGCGACGGCAGCTCGTGCACGTGGCACTGCACGTGGTCCAGGAACCGCTGGAAGCTGTCGCACGCGTACCCGCACCGCTCCCACTCGCACGTCATCTCCACCGGCAGCACCGGCAGCAGGTTCCTCCCCGCGTAGTCCAGGGTGCAGTCGGGCAGCCGCGACCTCTTCATGATGCTCGACCCGATGGCCTTGATCTTCGTGTGGAACGAGTGGTAGTTTATGTGGCGGACGACGACGGCCCAGTCCTTGGAGTCGAAGCCGCAGGAGTCCCAGAGGCAGCAGTAGAGGGTGGCTGGAAGGGTGAGACGGGATGAGTTGGGGCGAGGGGCGGAGGTTGCGGGGGCGTACCTGTGTCGCGGGTCTCCGTCTGGGGGAGGTGTCCGGCCACGTGGGCGACGAAGTCGGTGACTTTGATGGTTTCGTGGTCGCAGTCGGCCCATTCGCATTTCATGGGGTAGACTTCCTTGGAGTACTGGAAAGCAGAACATTTTCTTCCGACGTCGGCGGCGGAGTTGTCGTCTTGCTCTGAAGGATCATCACCGCCCAAATTGGATTCGTTTTCATACCTTAAATAAAATATTGATAACCCTGGATTTCACATATTTTTATTGATTTTATGTGATTTCGTAAACCTCAAAACAGGATCAATAAATATATCATATATAAAGATTTCTTTTGTGTATTTTCTGTATAATTTATAAATGAAACCTGCATTTATTTTTCTTTTCTTATTTTTAGGTGTCTTCTTTTTTTGGGCGAGTCTCTCTCGCTGTACTTTAAACATATTTAAATTTTATAAAAATTACTTATTATAGCTTTTTAATCTTTAAAACTTACAGGAGCTTTAATTTAAAATAATTACTGAAGAGGACATTTTTTTGCCGGAGTTGTGTGATATTTTTCTAATATTAATGAAAAATTACTTCAAAAGAATTGTTATTTTTAATGATGTGCGGGGAAGAAGTTGAGTTGAGTTTTGAAGATTTAATTATTTTCGGATTATTTTCGTTAGGGCGGCACTGAGCTCAAAACTGTCAAATTTTCTTCCAGGATTTTCCCGTCGAAATGAAAACAAAACTCGCGGAAAGAAGGAAATCCAAAAAGCGGGGAAATGTCCCTGGCAAAAAGGAGAAAGAGCCCAAGGGGATATTCTGCCGGATCTGCGACAAAAAAGTCCGCTCTCGCTACCGCCTCAGAATACACTTGGCCGTGCACACGGGAGAGAAGAACTACATCTGCGGGATATGCAGGAAGGGCTACCAGCAGAAGTGGAACCTCATCACCCACGTGGCCCGGGTCCACTCCAAGGAGAAGCCCTTCAAGTGCAACGAGTGCGAGAGGGCCTTCGGCTACTCGTCCCACTTCAAGAGACACGTCAAGACGCACTTCCTCGAGAGGATAGACGCCTCCGACGCCGTCAAGAAGATCATCCTCAACCCCCACAAGTGCCTCTTCTGCGAGAAGAGCTTCGAGTCCAATTACCGGCTGGACCTGCACTTGAGGACACACACGGGGGCGCGCCCGTATGTCTGCGACAAGTGCGGGAAGGGGTTCACGACGAAGAGGCTGTGCGGGATTCACATCCGGAAGAAGCACGAGGAGAGCGGGTGTGTGTGCAAGCACTGCGGGGAGGTGTTTCCGGAGGGCGGTGCCCTGGTGCGGCATATCAGCGAGGGTACGTCCACCTTAGGGCAGCAACGGAAAGGTTCAGTACTTGGGAATACATTGAGTATTTTCTTACAGGGCACGGGATCGAAGGAGGCTCACAGGAAGAGATGAAAGATTTCAAAAAAGAGCTCATCCCCTGCGAAGTGTGCGGGAAAAGCATCACGAGGAACTCAATGAAAAAGCACCTCAACATACACTACAGGGTGCGGGTGTACTCGTGCCGGTACTGCGAGAAGGAGTTCCTCGAGAGCGGCCAGCGGATGGTGCACGAGAGGAAACACACGGGGGAAAAGCCGTACGTGTGCGAGATATGCGAGAGGGCGCATGCGCAGTACGGCAATCTTCTCACCCACAGGAAGAGGTATCACAACCTGACCGAAAGGGTTCCGCAGCTTTGGAAGAGGAACCGGGTGCCGCAGAAGTCGGGTGTGGAGGCGCCCTGCGCGAAAGAACAGCAACCGGAAACATCTCCGCAGTACACCGGAAACGAAACGCTGCAGGAATTCCTCAAGAAAGCGAGCACCTGGGTGAACGAGAAATTTCAAGAGAACCGCCATCAAGTGAAGAAGCAGGAGAAAGAGGTTCCGGAGAAGGCGGAAGCACCCCGAGGAGAAGAGAAGGAGGAGCCTTCCGCACTGGAGGACAAACCGGCGGAGGGGAGCAAAACACCCTTCCCGCTCAAGGAAATGAAGAAGAAGATAAACAGGATAATTTTTGATAAAATAGTGGAAGATTTGTCGAGCACCCCGGAGAGGGAGAAAGTCCTCAGAGTGGTGGAATCACTCCAGACGAGCGCGGACGTCCTGAGGGAATTCTTCAAGAAAATGAAATCAGTCCCGGACAACTCCGTCATGCGGACGAAGAACGGGGTCCTGTACTGGCACTGCTGGTTGTGCGAGTCCAAGCTCAGGAGCAGACATCTCCTCTCCCGACACCTCATCATCCACGAGCCCGAGGAGAACCGGCCCTACCGGTGCGACGAGTGCTACAAGACGTTCACGCAGTCCAACAACTTCAAGGAGCACAAGATGAGCCACGTGAACGAGAACCAGTACTACTGCGAGATCTGCGGGGGAGGCTTCCGCCACAAAACCCACTTCAACAACCACATGCGGCGCCACGACCCCAAAACCGCCGGGGAAGTCCCCAAGAAATACGAGTGCAGTTACTGCGACAAGAAGATGTACACCAAGTACCAGAAGACCGAGCACGAGCGAACGCACACCAGAGAGCGGCCGTTCCTCTGCAAAGTCTGCGGTCAGCAGTTCAGCACTTCCTCCACGCTCCGGAGACACCACTCCATCCACTCGAAGGCCAGTCACCAGTGCGGGATCTGCCTCAAACTCTTCAAGCAAAAGTCCAGCCTCAAGAGACATTACAACACGCACTCGAAGGCCTCCCACGGGAGAGTCAGGTGCGAGTGCGGGAAGACGCTCAGCCAAAGCTCCTCCCTGAAAAAGCACAAAATGATATGCAAAGTGAGGGAGGAGCCCGTGGAGAAGCCTTTCGCGTGCTGCCTCTGCCCGAAGAGGTTCCTCACGAGAAGCGACCTGAAAAGGCACGCGGAAACGCACGATTCGGTGAAAAGGTTCACCTGCCCCGTGTGCCTGATTTTCCTCAAGACCAACGAGACGTTGAAAAGGCACATGAGAAGGCACGATGAGGTGCGAGACGGGAAGGAGAACCTCGAAAACGTTAAAACCACCGTTCCTTGTCAATAGTCTTCAATATTCCAATTATATAAATATATATTATATTATTATTCTCTTGGTTACTTTGTGTTATTATCCTTTTGAGGTAAAAAGTCTTACCAATCGCTGTCAGTTATGGGCGAGGGCTTTTGGTGCCTCTCATACTGATCCTCCAGCCAGCCATTGATCCTTTCCAGCGAAGGCTTCGCCATTTTCTTGCTCAAGGAATCAGCATTTTCGTTTGCTGTTCTCGGCCTTTTCATCTTTTTCTCCGCCATTAAACCCGTTCCTGAAATTTAGGTCAGAATTCAGTTAAAATGTTTTCAAAATTGGCGTGAATTAATTACTAAAGCGACTAGTGTCGATGCGAAAAGGGACAGGTGTAGGTTTTCCGCTCTGATAAAACTTCGAAACCATAAAAAGGATAAAAAAATGCAAAAGCTGAAGAAACCAAAAGAATTTAAGAGAATTACAAAAAGAAAAGCCAAGACAGACCGCCAACTGTATGAGAATGTAAAAATGCCGCAATAAAACTACATATTCCATCCATAATGTTACAACCGTCCTTTACTCCAGCAGACGATCTTCCAGCCTTTTCAGGAACTCCAACCTTCAACAGCTGTTGGCAGTAAATTTACGTTGGAAAGTTTACAACTTTATTCACACAAGTCCTTCTTTAGTATCAGTCTCATATTTATAATAAATTTAGTTTTGTTAAATTTCCTAATTTTGGTTACGTTATTTATATAAGTTTAAGTTTTAATGCAGCACAATTTTCTGCTGTATTTTCAGATTCATGTGGCTTTTAAAGTCCAGTTGTTTCCTGCGCGTAAGAAGCTTCTCCTCCTTCGTCCCCACCATATTTGCCCTCTCCTCAGGTAAGAACATCACACCCCGCCATCTTAAGACCTTTACAACCCCCGACTCCACATTCCAGGCCAGGGCAAATGCGGGGTGGCGGTGATAAGGATCTCAGGGCCCAAGGCCGGGGACGCCATTTTGAAAATGACGAAACGCCTCGACCTCCCCAAGCCGCGAACGGCCGCACTTCACGTCATAAGAGACCCCGAAACCCTCGAGGAGCTCGACAAGGGACTGGTCCTCTGGTTCCCGGGCCCGAACAGCTTCACCGGGGAGGACTCATGCGAATTCCAGGTGCACGGGGGACCGGCGGTGATAGGGTCAGTGCTGCGGGGACTGTCCAAGATGGAGGGTTTCAGGGCGGCGGAGGCGGGGGACTTCACGAGGAGAGCTTTCTTCGCGGGGAAGCTCGACCTGACGGAGGTGGAAGGGCTGGGTGACCTCATCCACGCCGAGACGGAGCTCCAGAGGAAGCAGGCCTTGTACCAGATGGAGGGGAACTTGAGCGCGCTTTATAAGAAGTGGAGGGAAGTGGTGAAGAAGGTTGGTCCCTGCTACTCCAAAGGGGTGGCTGCCCTAAAATATTTTTATCCTTGCATTAGGACAAGTGGACAAGATTTAATATAGCAGCGGTCAAAGCGTCATATTGACCATTTTATTTCATTTGTGGTTACTTTTAATATTTTCAAGGTTCTTTAAGGCTGTCTTTTTTATTTAGATAGTGCACCACTCCCTTCTTTATAATGCAGACAGTCAAAACAAAAGAGAAGAATGAGGAAGAAAAACAAGGAAAAGAAAAGAGCAGAGAAAAAGACAAGACAAGGGCAAAAGCACAATAAGAACAGTATTTCATTATAAATTGCAGGGTCTTGCACATGTAGAGGCCTTCATAGACTTCAGTGAAGAGGAGAACATAGAAAGCAATGCATTGGAATCAGCCAATGAAGAGCTGCACAAACTGAAAGGAGAAATTGAGGCTCATCTCAATGATGGCAGGAGAGGAGAGAGACTGAGGGATGGCATCAAGGTGGCAATTATTGGAGAGCCAAATGCAGGCAAAAGCAGTTTGCTCAATGCAATATGTAATGCAATTTGAATACTCCCCAAATGATGTCGCAGCTTCTTCAAATAAAATAAAAAACACTTTCAGGTCAAAGGCCTGCAGCAATTGTCACCCCCATTCCAGGAACAACAAGAGACTTAATTGAAATCCATCAGAACCTGAATGGGTTTCCCATCATAGTGACAGACACAGCTGGTTTAAGGGCTGAGACATCAGATGTTGTGGAGAAAGAGGGAATCTCAAGAGCTCATGCCTGCGTTGAACACTCTGACCTGGTTCTGCTCATAATAGATTCCACAAAGTATTTTCAGGCACCTTCCACATTGCAAGGTGACTTTAAAAACTTTTTAACAAGACATTTGGAATCTCTAAATTTAAGAATGTCACAGGAGAGAATTTTCAGCACAACTCTGGATGATAACACAACACCCAAATTTTTGTTTGCTTTGAATAAAATCGACCTTTTGGAGGAGGCTGATAAAAACGCACTGGAAAAGCTGCGGGAAACCAATGTTAATTTTATTTCTTGTAAAACAGAAGAAGGGTTTGACCGTTTTCTGAAAGATGTAACAGCAGCCTTGCAAGCATTGTAAGTATCGATATTTAGTAAGTCAGAATTTGCAGAAATTAAAATGTATTTTTCCGTTAGATGTGCAAATCCCTCGAAAGAGTGTCCCAGCATAAGCCAAACCAGACATCGGCACCACCTCCAAAAATCCCTCGACCATCTCAACGAATATTTTGCAACGGAAAAAACGGACATAATCGTTGGTGCTCAGAAACTGAGGTTAACTCTGCGACATCTGGGCAAAATAATCGGGACGGTTTCCAACGAAGAAATACTCGACATAATATTTAAAGACTTTTGCATTGGGAAGTAAAAACGGTAAGAAAAAAGGCACAAACCTGACGTTCAAGTCGAATTAAGGATTTGATGAACGTCTCTCTCATGAAACACCCCCTTCCGTAACGTCATTTCAGCGCCGTTTGCAGACGCACTACAACGTGAGTCAAAATGTCTTCCATTAAATCCTTCGCTTTGTAGTTTACTTTATTATCGGCCTCGATTACAATTTCATTCAAATGAAAATTCCCTTTCTGAAAAATCAAATACATTGGACGTAAAAAGCGCTCAGTAAAAATCCGTCGAGGTTCATTAAAATGTTATGTAAACAACAAAATGGCGGCTGTTTTGATTGGAAGATTGTTAAAAAAGTCATCTTATTTAATTAATTTGAAAGAATGTCTGTGGATTATTCGAGAATATGCCGTATGTGCCGCTCAACCGAATTACATGTTTTTCAATAATGGTTTCGACGACGAGGAAGAAAAGGCCAAAATAATAACAGACATGAAAGTGTACGAGAATTTCATAACAGAAGAGGAGGAGAATTCACTTCTCGCAGAACTGGAACCGTATTTAAAACGAATGAGATACGAACGGAGTCACTGGGACAACGCCATCAAGGGCTACAGGGAGACAGAAAGGAGGACCTGGAATCCGTCCAACGTGGAAATAATAAACAGAGTTCAAAAATTAGCATTCAAAGAGAACTCAGTCCCTCTAAAACACGTTCACGTTTTGGATTTGGAAGAAAACGGAGTGATAATGCCTCACATCGACAGTGTCAAGTTCTGCGGCTCGACCATAGCCGGTGTCAGTCTGCTGTCGGATTCCGTCATGAGGCTGGTTCATGACAAGGAAAAAACAAAGATTGTTGATGTATTGTTGAAAAGGTACTCTTTGTACATCATGACAGGATCTGCCAGGTATGATTACACTCATGAAATACTGGGAAATGAAAATTCAAAGTTTAATGAAGAAATTGTTAAAAAGAGTAGAAGAATATCAGTTATATGCAGAAATGAGCCTTAGCAGTAATATAGTGATTAGTTGTAATGTCTTTTGAGTTTTTCCATGTTCCTTTCCTCAGTTTTTAATTGTAGAAATGGTGAGAAATTTAATCCATCAGCTTTATGGGTTATCACTGGTGGAAAGATAGGAGTGTAGCTTAACATTGCCTTTTCTTACCTCAGACAGTCAGAATGACAGATTTTTTGTTCCTACTTTCTGAAAAGGGCAAGAAAAGGGAATAAGGGAAAATGGAACAATTTATAACAATTGTTAAAAACAAAAAGTCTAAATCAAAATGATTTAAAAAATAAGTGCCTTATTTTTAAACAAAAATATAGCTTTAAGTCATTCATGAAAATGAAATAAGATGCAGCAGTTTATTCTATTAACAAATAAAAGACAACATTCCTGCAAACTTATTGCCTTCACAGACTATTATTTCAGTGTGAAGACTCCCAAAAAATTCTGTGTTGAAGAGAATGGAAGTGGTCTGGGATTTTATATATGTGATGAAATGATGACAGGATTTTTAATTGTAAATAAACTGTAAATTTTTAAAAAACTTATAAAATCATTCACACTTTCATATACTTAAAAATTATATTGAAATTTTTTAAATGAAAATTCTCAAGCATGTGATAACGCCTTCTCTGCCTGGTAGCGATAGTGCAATTCTTTGCAGTCTACTTCAGAAATATTGACCCATCCAGTTTCCTTTATGTGATATACTGAAGAAAAAATAATCTCATTTTAATTGAAATTCACACTTGTGTTGAGATTTATTAAAACAAATTGTGTTTGATTGATTAAATTGATGAAACATGTAATTTACATCATACAGTACTGTTTTTTGCATTAATAATTAGTAAATTAGGCTGTTTATCTCTTCCACTCACCTCTTATAATGCCACCTGAATAAGCATCTCTATAGGTGGCATGGTAAATAGATCTCTGAGCAAGGTCATAAGCTTCCTTGTCTTCCAGATCCCAGCTGTAACCAGTGTCCAACACACCAAATGCATAAATAGACCCACTACCAACTGAAAATACTTTCCCACTGGTTCTGGTTCCATCATCACTAACATAATACAATGAGGCTCCCTGAAAAAGATTTACAATTGTATGCCCCCATAAATCAGAAGAAAGTCATCAAAATATCTTACCCTCTTATCCCAGCCAGCAATCATCATTCCCATACTCAACCCCATTCCCTTGTAATTGTACACCATATTTGTCATCAATTTGCTGGCAGCAGCAACTGATATTCTTTCATGGTTCCTCAGCTCGTACATTCGACATTGTTTTGCTAAAACTCTGTCCCAGTAAACGCAGTCAGCTGCACCGCCTGCGAGAGTGCCCAGTAAATAATCGTTTATTTCCACAATTTTCTTCATGCTTTGCGAGCCTGAAAACAATTTTAGTGTATTAAAAATCAAAACGTTAGCGAAATTGTGTTTTGGGGAGAGTTCTCACCGATGAATTGGCCTCCGGTCGCCCTGGAATCCACGGCGAGAACGACACCATTTTTGAATCTGAAGCCGAGAGTGGTTGTTCCGTGATCGAAATGTATTTTCAATCCCTGATGCCTGAGCTCTTCTAATTTTTCAGCGGGCTGCAATAATAATTTGTAAAATTTGAAGCCATACATGAGCATGACAAAGCATAAAGTCAAAAAAATTTATAAATTTTCACTTACGTTATCGAATGGCGGAAGAGACAAACATAATTGATTGCGGAAATTTCCGGCTGCTTTCCTCTGGATTTCATTTTCTTCCAAATCCCCGAGTCGATAATTAGTTAAACCTGTAAGACTTTCTAACGCCATTCCTGATTAATGTTCTTTCGCGAAGTAAATACTCACTATGAGTTTGAAGTTATTGCGATACAAACAAGCACTGTTGCCAACATTCATGATTATTAAAAATAAAATTACCGAAACTTTTGAATATTTACGGGAACAATTATTTCATTATTAAAAAAGAATATTTCCTGTTAGCGAGAACTGAGTTAATTGCTATCATTTTATATTTATCTCAAGTTTTCATTGTTTTTCGGAAAGGATTTCAATGACTGGCGCAGTTCTTCAGAGAATTCTAAATGACATTCCGAATTGTCGCAAAAACGTAAATACAGCTATGACACGTTTCTTACTCTATGATAAAAACTAATTCCACGTTTGAAGGTGACGCACGAGCAAGGTAAAGAAAATGGCGTCCATTGAGTGAAAAATCAATATAAGGACTATTTGTTTTATTTTTCGTATTTAATTACTAATACCGTAAAGGTTTTATTATTAATATTGTAAGCGGAAGTAAGTTGGCTCGGAGAACTTATTTTTTTGCTTTATCCATGTCTTCTCTTGCTTATTACAGCCAAAAGTAAGGTATTGTTTACAGGGCCTACGCCTAGACCTTTTGTTTTTGCATTCGCAAAATAGCATTTAGCCAAATGCCTGCCACGATTCTTTATCGATGAGGATTTTTCTCCAGAGTAAATTTAAATGTGTATTTCATTCTGGTTTTCCGTGAGACTAGCCCTCAAACGGAAGATTGGTGCGGTTTATTATGTCGGGAATGTGAGTGCCGTGAGAGAGGAATGGATAATCACTGCGTAGGACTGATAAACATTTGGAATTTACTTTGGACGAGAGCCAAAACATATCTCAAAAGATTGAAATCAAACCTTTCTAGACAAAATCCGCCCATTAATCATTCGCACAGCTGACCTCTCAAGATAACAAGAGTTAATTGATGATTAATCTGGACTCAATCGGTCGTTTTTTAGGTCCGAAATCGGTGGGCTGCTCAACCTGGAAGTCGGATCAGGAGACAAATTGGCGAGGGGTCTAAGCAAAAAGACACTCAGCTAACATGTAAATCTCAGAAATGGTTTCAACTCAAGGCGAGATCAGGGTTGGTCCAGGGCATCAAGCTAGGCTCCCTGACTACAGACCAGGATTGACTGATGTAGACATTCCCCCTGATCCTGAGTTCAGCAAAGACAGAGAAGAAATCAAATGGGTTCCTGCTCAGACTTTGGATGGTGATCTGCTCATGTTCCTGAGAGCTGCCCGATCAATGGCTGCATTTGCTGGGATGTGCGATGGTGGCAGCCCAGATGATGGTTGCATAGCCGCGTCTAAAGACGACACCACCATCAATGCGTTAGACACTGTAAGTGCCGCCGCCAATAAAAATCCTTTTCCCCTTAATTGGAAACGTGAATTTAATTACTTTTTATTGCACATTATTCTTTTTATTAATGCCACCAGATGGCTTTTCCATTTTAATGATTGCTTTATCTGAACAAGTGGACCAAATGACCTTATTCTTATAAATTTAATGAATTCATCAATGAGACTTGTTTGCTTGTAAATTATTTTATTACCTTTAGTTAGGTGAGGTTTCTAATTTAATTGAATTTGTTTCCCCAGCTTCATGCTTCCGGGTATGACCCAGGCAAAGCACTTCAGGCTCTTGTAAAGTGTCCAGTGCCAAAAGGGATAGAGAAGAAATGGTCAGAGGAAGAGATTGTGAGTTTCATTTCCTCACTGCAGTTAATCAATTATAAGTCACTACTTCTCATTTGGCTTTGTTTTTGCAGAAACGGTTTGTCAAAGGTCTCAGACAGTTTGGTAAAAACTTCTACAGAATCAGAAAGGATCTTCTTCCTCATAAAGACACTGTAATTATTTTGCGATGCGGGAGCCATTTCGCAAGCAAACAAACTAATTCGAGCTTATTTTCAGCCTGAACTCGTAGAGTTTTATTATCTCTGGAAGAAAACTCCCGGGGCGAACAATAATCGACCTCACAGAAGGAATCGAAGACAAGGATCTCTGAGACGCATTCGCAATACGAGGAATACGAGGTTGGTGTCCGACACCTTAAGTTATATTAATCCTCCAATGACATACAGGTGCTGTGGGATTTCACTCACACAAGCTAATCATTTTGGGGGGCTATTCTGAATTTTAATAGTGAAAAGATTCTGGAATTTGCTTCTCAAAAGTAAAGGAGAAATGGGTGAAATTTAACCGGAGGGTTAACATTATTTACATATAAACATAAGAATGTTTATCTTTTACTGAAAATCTGATTGTTTTCGAAAAGGGGTCAGCCGAAGGAAGAAAAGGAGGGCCAACAGTCCACCCGACCGTCTCCCAACCCGAAGGAAAGCAACGAATGCAGTTCCGGAAGTGACGAGGACAACTCCGAGGATGACTCCGACTCGAGAGACCAATCGGGCTACAGGTGTCAGCACTGCTTCACAGCGAGTGAGTACCCGACCACCCTCCCAGCCATTATTCTATTTCAGAGCAGTGAGAGTGAATGTTTCCCCCAGATTCGAGAGATTGGCAGCAGTACGGGAAGGACCGTCAGATGCTGTGCTATGAGTGCCGCACTCATCTGAAGAAGCACGGAGAACTTCCTCCCGTCCCCGTCGGGGTGAACAAGGCCGGGGACACTCCTTATCTGTTCAGACCTGTTCAGAACGAGAGTCCCGATAGTTCTCCGGGACGCATGCGCACTCGGGGGAAGACGAAGGAACAGGTAAGACTGCTTCGTGTGAAACCGATGTTTGGGACTCGAACGTGAATGGAATTTCTTTCTCAGACCTGTTCCGGTAACCGATCGAGGCCAAAGAGAGGAAACGGAACGAGCACACCGGACGAGCTGGAAAAGGATAAAAAGCACCCGAAGTCTCCCGCCCTTCACGGTTCGCCGAACGATAAGAAACCGAAGGCGAACGCCACTGCGGCAGGAAGCAACACAGGAAGCGGTAGCAATAACAACAACAATAACAATAATAACGTGAAAGATACTCCGACGAAAAATCGGAAGAGAAATCAGAATGACTCGGACGATAAAGAAGACAGGGAAACTCCAAACAAGAAGAAGAAAAACGAGGATCTCGACGGTGAAGAACCCATGGACAGTTTCGAGGACAAAAACAATTCGATGCATCTGAAGCTGGACAGATGCGACAAGGCGGAGGAGAAAGATGACAAAGTGCAAATGAAGGATAAGGAGGAGTTGGCGCTGGATAAGAGCGGGGTGATCGGGGTCTCAAACGAGAAGCTCAGCTCCGTAATGGTGCACTTGAAGCAGAACCTCGCCATGGGGAAGGACGGGAAGAAGCTGGAAATGGATCGCGATCCGCTCAAGATAAACCCGATGGCGATGGCGCCGGTGTCGGTGTTGGTGGCGAACACTTCGGACAAGAGCGCGGACGGGAAAGGGGACGAAGACGAGGAGAAGAAAGCGCACAAAAGCAGCCAGGAGAGCAGCAGCGAGTCCGAGAAGGTGATGACGATCGATCCGAAGACGGGGCTGATCGGGCCGGAGTGCAGCAAGTCCGAGGGAGAGCCCCTGGCCAAGATGGCGAACCTGTCGAACGAGCTGTCCCCCATGTCGCTGGACCTGAAGATCAAGAACATACCGACGAAGGTGATCGTCCGGGACGAGAAATCGGAACCGGTAGAAATGAAGGACTCGGAGGAGCCGATCAAAGTGCCAGTGAGGAATTCGATAAAGGAGATAAACCTGATTATCCCGAGACCGAACTTTCCGAGCGGTTGTGAGTCGGGGCAGAGCGCAATGAGACTGCCGGTGGTTCAGTCGAAGGCAGATATTCTGATGAAGGGGAGCGAGGGTCAGGGCAAGGGGGTGAGTTCGAATGGGGGCGGGATGGGGGGGATGCAGTCTGGGAGCGGTGCGGTGCAGCTGAATCTGACGAAGCCGAAGCCGTTTATGTTGGGGCAGAACGATATAAAGGTGGAACCGCGCGAGGAAAAGGACAGTGAGGGAGTGAGGAACTCGGATGCTTCGGATGACAAAAGCGGGAAAGACAAGAGCCAGTTAATTAATTTTTCCATATCGAAGATTCAGGATCAGGAAGAGAAGAACGATCAAGATGAGTCCTCGGCCAATTTGCCGGTCACAATAATCAAACCCAATCCAAACGCGCCGGAGAAAAAGGAAAGGAAATACTCAGAGATTTTGGTGCAGGACGAGAATCAAGAGAAGGATTCGAAACCGCCCGTGCTGACTCCGAGTGTGAACTTCCCAGTGAACAGGGAGAGCAAGGACAACATACCCCCAGGGCTCATCCCCATGGGGGCAATCAACCCTCACCTGCTCGGCGCTCACGTTCCTCTTCCTTCTCATCACTACAACTATCCGTTCGGTAATCCAGGTCGAGGGATCTACACGGATAAGCCGACCATAACAATACCGAGTTACAACCAAAACTCCAACGATGAGCCTCAGAATCTGAAAATCAAGCAGGAAGTCATTCAGAGCAACGACAATTTCGATCCGATACAGAATTTGAAAGATCTAAAAGTCCCCGGTCAAACTGCAGACCCTCCGAGGAGCACATCCTTCCTTAGCGGTCCGAGCATTGACAACATCAAGAAAGAGCCCGAGAATTTCCAGACGAAGGACGGAAGGACGATCTCGCCCCAGATAGGAGCGAACCAAACTGGGGCTGGGGCGGCGAGCGCCAGCGCCCGCTCCGACAGGGACAAAGAGGGGAAAGACTTTTCGGGGGTGGTCAAACTTCAGGAGAGAGACGAAAGAGATGTTAAGCCGCCGCCCCCCGAGGAAGAGTCCCACACCCCTCCGCTTCCAGCCACCAGCAGGTCGACCGATCAGACTCCTCCGGCTCAAAGCAATACAGAGTAAGTCTTAAACTCATTTCATCGTTCTAATCGATTTCTAACCGTTGACTTGCTTTTAGATCATCTTCTCCACTGGTCGTTCACACGTCGGCCAATTTAGTATCGCCCAGCACATCCACAACTCCTTCAATAGTTCCGCCAAGACCGTCCAGTTCTTCTAAACCCCAAAGTCGAGACAATCACCACGGACAGAGTCCCTCGGGCTCTTTAGTCTCTCCCTCTCAGTTACCAGGTTCGAGTCACTTAATCCAGCCCTGCCCCACATCCATCCCCGGCCCGGTGATGCACCCCTCCCAGCAACCGAGCCCACTCAATCGCATATCCCCGGCCCATCACCCGGCCGCGTTCCTCCCCCCGCACATCCCGCCCCATCATCCCCTCGTGCAGCACACTCTCCCGCTGTTCGCGGCCATGCACAACCCCTACCACCCCTACGCCGCTTACCCCTTCGGCTACCCCTATCCTTACCCGATTCCTCCTCCTCAGGGCCTCAACGCGCCGATCAAGGAGACCACGCTCACCCATCACAGCTCGAGCAGCGTCACCACTCGCGTGAGGGAGACCGAAAGGACTGAAGAAGTCGGTGACAGTGGTTCCACGGAGAGACATCAGGTGGGTCACCCTTGATTCTGGAAAACTTAGAATAGGTTTGACGCGAGTTTGTGATTCTTTTATAGGAAACCACTACAATGCATCATTCAAGTGTTCATCATTCGCATTCGAGTACGGACAAGCAACAGGGCATACATATAAGTCACTCGACCACGTCCTCGAGCACCTCGTCCGTCAAGAAACAAAACAATCCCTCGGCAAGAGTGTCTAGTCCGTTGACTCACATGAGTGCAACCATGTCTCAAACGCAATCTACGAGCATCAGTCTCGGCGGGAACAACCACCACCACAGCCATCACCACAGTCACCACCATCAGAGCGGTAGGCGGCGGTCTTCCTCGCGCGAACCCGTATCGCTTTCCCTCCTACTGAAGCCCCGTTCGATTTCAGGTGACGTCGTGCCCGGCATGGTGTTGGGCTCGAGTCCGAGCCGAAGCACGAAGCCTCATCATCCCACGAGCATAATGGCGATTCCCCCGATCGGACATCCCATGACTTCGATGGGACTTCCGCCGCCGAGCTTGAGCGGCTCCAGTCTGGAAGCCCTGAGAGCTCACGCAGTGGCCGCTGCCAATATGCAGCCGTCGCCCTCACACGGTACTTCCACACTTCCCTCAGCGGTTGGTCTCCCTGTACAGTACACCTAACAGGCTCCTGCACGATTTCAGGTTTGCATCATTCCTCTCGTCACGGCCCTCCGGAGGAACTGAAAAGCGAGCCGGTGTCGGAATCTTCGGACATAATTCCAGAAGAAGACGAGGGAAGCCCGCAGCACATTCCGAGAGCACCAAGTCCCGAACCGAAGATCGAGGACACTGAGTGTCATCGGAGTCAGAGTGCTATGTAAGAAGAATCTATAAGTACTTAAGGAAAACCAAAAAGAATCAAAATCTGTTCAATTGTGACCCGCACAATATCCCCAATTGTGCCTTTTATTTCTCGATCAAAAAATTTTTGTTCTACCAATTAGGGAAAATGTAAAAGCAGATATTTATGAAAGTAGAGTTTAAAAAGTTTAAAAATGAACGGCCTTTTTTTCTCCCCTTTGATTACTTTTTGCCCTAATACAACCGATGCCATCGTTAAATCACTCGGCTAAACTTTTTGCGTTTACAGCTTCGTGCGTCACTGGAACAGGGGCGATTATAATTCCTGCACGAGGACAGACTTGACATTCAAACCAGTTCCGGACTCGAAATTGGCGCGCAAACGAGAAGAGCGACTGAGAAAACAGGCGGAGAGGGAAAGGGAAGAGAGAGAGAAGGCTGCACAACAAGCACAAACAGTAGGTGTCCATTGGCTGCTGTGTGAAAAGCTTTTCAAACAAAACTAACAATGGTTTATTGTTCCAGCGCAAGATTGCCAACACTCCGGAGAGCAAAGAAAGCACCGCTAAACCTCCTTCTCGAGGACCAATAGAAACCATTACCTCCCCTTATGACAGGTTCGCACAAAGACCTGGTTACCCTGACACTCCTGCATTGAGGCAGCTCAGGTGAGTGGACGCTTTTGGCCCGCTGATCTCTCATTTGGCATTCTCTCATCGACCATCTTTTTTCAGCGAATACGCCCGGCCCCACGCTGGATTTTCGCCAGGAAGAGCTGCCGCCCTGGGACTTCCTCCCCAATGCATCGACCCCATGCTGCATTATCAACTCAACTCCATGTACGGACCGCGTGACAGGTTGGTCGCAAGACTGTGCTTTCATGTCCTATGCCCTTTTAATTGCTCTCAATTGGCCTCTTTTAATTAACTAGATTGGAGCTGGAGCATTTGGAAAGAGAGAAGCGGGAGCGCGAGATCAGGGAACTGAGAGAGCGGGAGTTGAACGATAGATTGAAGGAGGAGTTGATGAAGAATGCGGGGGTGGCTGGAGCCCCGGGGGCGAGAATGCCCACTCCCCTGGATCCGCATTGGCTGGAGTTGCACAGACGTTACGGAGCACTGCCTGGAGGACCCCCTCCTCAGTTTGGCTTGTACCCTTCTCCCGGTCATCCCGGTGAGAATTACAATTTTATCATTGTAATCACTTATAAATAAAATTCTAAAAGGAAGAGTCAACAATGGTCTAATTTCAGGGCCACCTGGTTTGAGCCAATTGGAGCGCGAGCGTCTCGAGAGACTCGGCATTCCTCCCACGGGGCCCGGGGCCCCTCCCCCCGGCCCGGGAGGCCCATCTCAGCCGCATCCGCATCCCTCCTCGGTGGCCGCATTGGAAGCTGAACGACTTGCTCTCGCCACCGACCCAATGGTCCGATTGCAAATGGCCGGTAGGACCCCAGTTTTCTGTGAGTGAGCCTTTCTCCTCTTCGGAATGATGACCCGATGATTTTCAGGAATATCTCCAGAGTATCACGCTCACACTCACGCTCACACCCACGCTCACTCCCACACTCACCTGCACCTGCATCCCAGCCAGCAGGCACAAGCGCAGCAGGAAGCCGCAGCAGCCGCCGCCGGATTCCCTCTCCCGGGTAATTATACCCTCCCCGCGGTTTACAACCCCAACAAACTCTGCTACATCACCGACAATCATTTTTCAGCGACTGCTCCTCCCGGGTATCCGAGACCGAATCTGCTTCCCCCGAGAGACATGCCCTTGGGTCTTCACCACCCCGCGGACCTCTTGGGAAGGCCCTACGCTGACCAGCTGGCGCACCAGGTGAGTGACACCCCTCGCAGGCGGTGTCTCCCGGCGGTAGTGCTTTCAACCGAATCGCTGCTTGCAGGCCACCGCCCACGAGCAGCTGCAGCGTCAGATGATGCTGGAAAGGGAGAGATTTCCCCATCCTTCACTGGTGGCGCAACATGACGAATACCTGAGAGCTCAGAGGGAACGGGAACTCAAAGTGAGAGCTCTGGAGGAAACGGCGAGAGGTGCCCGGAGTTAAAGGGTGAGTTTCCGGTTTGGGAGTGTCCGGAAGAGTTTATTTTCAGAGGAAACGGAAGCAACGCTGCGTGAACGTGTAAAATAGAAGTGTATAGGGACGGCTTTAAGAAAATTATATTAATTTAATTAAGAGTTTTTTTGTCGTACTGTAAAACGCATAATCCGGTCAGTGGTCTGTTTGTAAGGACACGGAGAGTATTAATATTAAGGAAAGGTAGACACTTTTTTAATATTCACGTCGTAGAATTGAGATAATGATGTAAATAATTTTAGCCAACCTGATGAATCAAATTTGGCTCGAGGAGCGGCCGAATTCGGAAATTTTTATTATTTACAATTTAGCGATCCCTTTCAAAATGTTATTATTTTTTTAATAAAAGCGAACTCGAGTAATGAGGAAAACGAAACTATTTACCTTAAAAGAAAATGGCCGCCGAGATCGCTCCCTTTCGAGCTTTTGCGGTCAGACAATAAATTGAAAGGCCGTTGCGCAAAAAATGTATTTGAAATTTTCATTAAAATGGAAAGGAACGATAACAGGTTATACCTCCTCGTCTTGAGAATTAAATAATAGAAAAAAGAAATTGGGATCTTAAATAGGAGGAAGAAGTGCGGCGACATCTTTTTTCATTGTAATCCTTCGCAAGAGCTCATCAAGGGGAAGAAAATTATGAGCAAACGAGCAAAGAAAATTCAATCCTTTGTGCAATAATATTTAGGAGGAAAACAGTCTTCTTCGAGTAAATTGTAGTAATTGTAATTCCTAATTTGGCTAAAACTGGGGAATAAAAACGCAAAAAACGAGTGTAAATTCATTTATCAGGTTTTAGTTCATTTAAAATTTATTAAGAAAATTATAATTTTTTTATCACCAAAGGGCGTAAGTCAGTATTTATAATTTGTCTTGTAAATTCATTTGTCGTTTGAATTTATCTTATTGAATTCTCTAACCTAGAAATATTTTTATTTTTACACCTTTTCAACGTTTTTCTCATTATACAATTAAAAAAAAAGCAAATTTATATTTAATAAAATTTAAATAGAAACTTAATTAAGAGTGCGTTTTTTATTTTGCTTCCTTTTGGAACGAATTAGAACTTACCTAAGAACGTCGTCTGCTTTCTAGGAAATTATATTAATCCGGCTTCAGAGAACACGTCGATTATAAAGTCTTCTGACGAAACAGTTTTCCCTTGATCCGTTTGTTTTTCTTCCTTAAATCAAAAAAAAATGTTTGTAAGAACCTTACAGACATTTTACTCTTATTTATATAAATCGGCCTTGGGAAGTTTTGTCGAATATAATGATTATTAGGCTGTCATTGTAATTCAAAAGATTAGACTCAGCTACTGAAGGAAGTTTTCTATCAATAGGCTTAATATTTTAGCCTCTTCAACTTATGCAACTCTGAGAAAACTAATTTGCAAAGTAACTGGTGTAAAGTAAGGAAATGCTTTTAGTTTTACTTCTGAAATTAAGCACCAAGTACTTCCCAAAAGCCCCAAAAAGGCTACTTTACCTCATCAGAAATTATCTCATTTTGTACTTCCAAGTTTCCCTTGTTAAAATCAACATCTGCTGTTCCCAATGAATTTAAAGAAGTTTGCTGCCTAAAATTAATAGTAATTTGACAAAATTACTTAAATTATAATAATTAAGAATGAGAAACTTTTTTAATAGTTTATAAGTGATGAAAACAAATAATTTTGACTTACTCGTCCCAAAGGAAAAATTGTGAGGGGATTTCTTCAGAAAAAGTCAACAACTGGATTTTCCTGGTTGCTTTTCTCTCACAAATAACCGCATTTGTTTTGAATAAACTTCCGATTGTTTCTGATTCAGTCACTTGAGGTTTTCTCGCCATCCGAATGTCTTTGTAGGGCCTGATGCACTCGAACAAAATTTCGCACGATCTGTTCATCAGTTTCTCCTCTGCAGACATTTGCTTGTGATGTGACTTATAAGGAGGAGCCCTCAATTTTAAAAAGTCTTTCTCGAAGGAGTTTTTATCGACAATCTTGACTGCTATAGAAGCGAAAATTAGGCAGTAGATATTTCATCGATATCAGAGGAAGAGTCGAAACTCACCAGAGAGACATTTTTCCTTTTTGTTGACAGGTTTACGTGTAGCCGTTCCACTCATGACGACGATGTTATTAAAATCTTCAATTTTATTTAATACTTCTGGCGATTTTGGAGGAAAGACTTCATCGTTCGCGCTTTGATTGCTTTTTTTGCGAGAAACCGATGCCATGTTAATCATTTTCATTTGCATTTTCCTTTTTTTAAAAGCGACCGTTTTTAACGGTCTTTTAAGCGCGAAAACAAATGAAACCATAGAATAATTAAATATAAACGAGAAAGCAGGTTTGTGATTGGTCGAAATGAATTAACGGCGAAATTTGTGTTTAAAACAAAGTCCGATTTCATTCAATCCAAACTGAATTAAAACTCAGTTTATTAAAGAGCAGAAAGGGAATCAAATGAAAAAAATTCACGGTGAAAAGAAACTAAATAAGCGAGTTTATATTTCCATTTTAAAAGAAATCGCTATTACTACTGAATAAAGAATTAATAAAATAACAATTAGAAAAGTATACATGACAGTACGTTAAAATTATAAAACTATTACTAAGATTGAGTTTCTGTCCTTCGATTTGAACTCTCAAATTTATTACCATGTATTACTAATAAACTGCTTAAATATCTGCTAAAATCGGCGTGTCCAGCTTACAATGGTCTAACTTCAAAGTTCTTAAATTGGGTAACTGCGCCATAATATTATTTATGGCCGGGACTGCTTCGTCAGTGATGGGATTATTACTCAAATTAAAAACTTCCAGTCCTCTTTTAATGATTTCGTTCATACCATTCAGGGCGTCGCTGAAATAAAACACCCCCGTGGAAGTTATGTTACAACCCTTCACGTCCAATTCTTCGACTATGCATTCCTCCAACACTTTCACGATCAACTCCATCCCCTTATCTCCAATATAATTATTGCTCAGATCCAACCTATGAATGAACTTCTCGTATTTGATGGCTTTGCAAATGGGTATGAGATGCAATGAGCATAGCTTCAGGCTGGACAGATTCAGAGTTCTGCTTTTTGAAAATTTCCTCAAAACTTCCGCAACCTCAGGCTGCACCGTGGGTTTAAATCCAAACGTGCTTATGTTCTGAGACACATCCGGATGGCAAGTTATAGCGCACACTTTCTCGTATCTCTCACTCAGCGGCAGTGCTTTCCATTTGGTCACGACACACTCCACCTCGCAGCCCTCCAGCAGGAGGAGGGAGTCTGACCCCACCATATAGGCATCTTGGGTTTTAAACGAAATATAATTATCAGGATCTCTCAGGGACGGATCCTTTTTCAAAATTTCCTCAATCAACCAATCTATTTTCAGACTACAGGCTTCATACTCATTCACAGGGATTATGAATGTGTCTTTGGATAGTTTAACGGTGATGTCGACTGTCCTTTTGGCAGGACTTGGTTGGGTGTTCGGGGCGCACATTTCACCGTCAAAACTATCCACCTGCGTGGACGTTTCGAAGATATCTTCATCTTCAAACAATTTCGGGGGTATTTCAAAACCGTCTTCGAGAAGATCCATGGGAACTGATTTCAGCCATGGTTGGTTTTTCATTTCTTCCTTCAAGGACGGCTTAGCAAGGAGTGGGGGCGACCATTTTTTATTTTTTTTAGGCGGAGAGCAAATTTCCTCAGCGACCATCACATCAGTTGTAGACTTGTCATCGCTGTTCTCTTCTTTAAATTCTTCTTCCTCGTCGCTGACAATCAAGTTATCGACGTATTCCTCCTCCTTTATCAAAGCGGGCTTCCTTATCTTTTGCTTGGGAGTGCTCGAGAATTTCTTCGGTCCGTAGCGCAAATCTTCGATCACTTTTTTATACTCTTCACAAGCCGACTTTACTTTCTTTCTTGAGTTGGCGTAACAATCGTCATCCGAATTACCGGCGTGACTTCCTTCACTCTGGCTGGCTTGTCGTTTATTCCGAGGTGCCTCCATCGTGCCTTTGTCCTCCAAAGCAAAGGATGAGTTCTTCAGCCTGGCTTTCCTATCGGCAGCCTCACTGGGATTTTTCTTTAACGCTTTCTCCCCCATTTTTGCTTCGGCTGCGTTCCTATTGGCTCTTATGTGTCGTTGGACGTCTGCTAGGTCCAGCGGTGACTTAAGGATGTCAACGATGTTTTGGAACTGCGCATCTTCATCTGAGTCTAAGACGGTGTTTCGTTTCCACGTCAAGAGACACTGGAGTGGCGTTTCACCTTCATTAAGAAAAAAAATAATTACACTTTAAAAAACAGGTTGAAGAAAGATTTATGCATTAGGTGAGGTCATTCATAACTTCCTTTAACAGGTAAACAGATTTTATTGTTTGAGTTGTTTATCATAAAGCTTTTGTTAGTCTTTTGTCAATAGTTTTGGATGTTAAACCTTTTTTAACTCTGAAATATTAAAGAAAATTCAATATAGTTTGAATAACTGAGCAGTTAGAAATTAGTTTAGTGGTATAACCTTAAATACTACATAAATATGACTCAACCCAACAAATGAATAATTAGACCAACCTGCATCATTTAAAACAATAGTTGAAGCTCCTCTTTTAATCAAAGTTTCAATCACTGCCAGCTTTCCATTAGTGGCAGCATCATGAAGTGGGGTTGTTCCTTCACAAGCAGTCCCACCCCTGTCATTGATGTTCGCCCCAAAATCCAACAAAAGGTTCACTATGTCCAGATAGCCATAATTGCATGCCTCATGCAGTGGTGTCCACCCTGCACCATCCTGCACATTGACAGGGTGGCCCTGATCAATGAGCAGCTTCACCCTCTTGTAGTTTCCTTTGATTGTGGCAACATGCAGATCAGTTTCCCCTTTCTCATTCCTTTTTATGGAGAATTTTGTTCTCTTGCATCTTTCTCTAGGTCTATCATACTCCTCTTTTTCCACATCAGAATCAGATATCAAATCTTTGAATTCATCTGAGCTGAGTTCATTGGTGCCATCACTGTCTGTGCTCTCATCTGATTCACTGTCATTTCCAGAATCACAACTGCTGGTGGAATCATTATCTCTGCTTTTTAAATCCTCCAGTTCTTTTTCATATTCTTTTTCAAGATCAAATTTTTTAAATAACTGAGCAACTTCTAATAATTTCTTCACACATTTCAACTCAAATTTATAATTCTTATATTCCTGGGATTTATTTTTTGCTTGTAAATATGCAGCAAAAATATCCTCAAACTCAGTGTCATTGAGTTCATGCAATTTGGCAATTCTGTAGTATGTTTTGCAGGCTTTTTCAGGATCCCACCTGGACAGAGATTCTATTTCTTGATGGCTATAAAACAAGGCTTTGTCATATTGTTCGTCATTAATCAGGGCCTTGCATATTAACTCATAGCATTTGATTAAGTCATCTCTACTCAGGTTTGCTTTTTGAGCACAGGTTAACATGTTCAGGTAGCATCTGATACTTTTTTTATAACTTCTTAAGGCATAAAAAGAATCTCCCAGTTTTTGGTACAGTTCCTTCCTCACTTTGTCTTCTTTATCTGATGTTGAACACAAATTATTTTCCAATCTAATCACTGATACCACATGTTTTAATAATTTCTTTATTTCATTGTCTTTTCTTAATTTATAAGCCTTTTTTAAAGCAGATTTTGCCTGTTGATAATCTTCCAGAGCAATATGTGTTTTGGCTATTCCCACCAAAGAATCCATTTTTTTCTGAGTGGAATGTGAAAAATCAAAAGCTCTGTTATATATATGCAGGGCCTTTCGGAGTTCTCCTTTTTTAAAAAATACATCTCCTAAGCTTAAATAACAAATATGCTCAGTGTCATTGAATTTTTCTACCGCGCATATTTTTATGGCTCTAATTAAATGCATCATTGCCAAATCTAATTTGTTTTGTCTGCTCAAAACAAGACTTTTATTTTGAAGTAATCTTGCTTTCATTTGAAGCCTCTCCTTTTCACTGATAATGTCGGGCAGTTGCGTAGTACAAATTGAGTAGCTTTCCCTGTAAGCATCCATGCTCTGTTCTAGTAATTTTTCCACGTTTTCCGCTTTCCCGCGCTTTGTACCCATTAAGTACTCGGCTTGTGTGAAATAAACTTGACCTTTTAAGGCAAGTCCTCTTTGTTCTTCCACCTTGTTTTTCTCATCTTGTGCATATTTTAAAAAGATGTTCACGTGCTCTAATGCGTCCTCAAAATATCCTAAATGAATGCATTCCTCTGATATCATACGGTGGGCTAAAGCTATTCCTTCTTTGTTATTTAATTTTTCACAGCAGGTTAAACTTTCTTTGTACAATTTTAAAGCTTCCTCATGCTCTTCCTCGTCACTCAAATAGGCTGCCAAGTTACAACAACTTTCGCTGATTTCCTGTAATTTTCCATTTTCACGAGCTTTTCTAAGTTTCCGCCGCAATGTTTTAATTTCCTCGGATCTCATGATTACTGTCAAGTTCAAAACAGAAACAACTTTACGCCACTTTTACCGCCTCTGAAAACCAGGTGTGCCAACACGAGAAACACCATACGGCAGATTAAGTTGTTTTTTATTAAAGGGCAAGAAATTTTAACTACAGAAACGAAGTTCTAAATGAAATTCCTCAACTATTATTGCCAAAGCCTCCTTTTATAATGGATCTACAGAATTACTATAAAGTATGCGATTAAATCATTCAGTAAAAAATGAGTAAAAAAACTTTAATTTCTAATGGAAGCAGAGGAGGAATCAGGGCAGCCATAATGACAAATTTTAAGAACCAATTTTTTAAGATGGTGATGTCGTAAGTTATAAGCATTAAATTAAAAATGAAGAATTTTCTTGAAAAGGGATTAGATGACAAACCGTCCACTAACAGTTGTAAATTTTATGTTTCCGTTGGTCAAGAATTGCAGGTAGTGTCTAAATGTTTTTGTTTATTGAAAAATTTATTCTTGTCAAGAACACAAATCTCTGCAAAGACCTATTTTTTAAAATCTAGGCAACTGTGTTTTTTAACTTTTAAATTCATTTCCATCCGTAAAAAATTTCTTAGTGAGCAAATAAAGTTTATTATTTGCTCCATGATTGTATGAATATAAACTTAATTGAGGTTAACCAGTACTGATTTCTGTTTATTTCAGGACCTAAATAAAAGTGTTGAAGAATTTAGTTTTGAAAAGTCAAAACCAGAACTGCTCGATGGCGAAATTATTATAACTGAAGGAAACAGAGTTTTGTTTTTTCCTAACGTTTCCGATAAAACAAAAGGCTTGCTAGGAAATTTATATGTAACTAATTTTAGATTTTTATTCGATGCATATGAGGATAATTCCAATGCGGTAAAGTTTCCCAAACTCTTACAATTGAAAAAATAATTTTTCAATCAGTTGCTTGTGTAATTTGAGTTTACTTTTTTAGGTAGAATGCTTACACCAGAGGAACCACCTTGTAGGGGAGTATGGTGCCTGCCTGTCAAATATACAATCACTGTTTCAGTTGTTGGGAGAGAAAAAAAAAAAACTTGTTCAAGACTCTCAGTTGGCTGAAAAAATTAAAGGACTCCAAATCATTTGTAAAACCATGAAAGTGTTTACATTTAATTTTGATCAAAGTCCCATTACACAGGGGAAAAATATTGCAAAAACCCTCCTTCATCATGCTTTTCCAGGAAGGCATCAGTTGCTCTTTGCTTATGATTACAGGTATTTATCAAAATGAACTTTAAATCAGCCTCTTTGTGACTTTTTGTGATTTTACTTTTTGTTTTTTAGTAATGCAAAAGTAAAACCTGGAAGGCATGTTGAGGGGGTTTTATTGTATTCTGAGCGTAGTGAGTGGGAAAATGAATTATCTCGCACCTGTTCGACACCTGCTTCCAGTTGGCGCATCTCAACTCAAAATCAGAGATTTCAGATGTCAACCAGCCTTCCCAAATGGCTGATAGTGCCTCATTCTGTTCTTGACTGTGATTTTGTCACAGCATCACAGTCATTCAGATGTAGCAGACCGCCCATATGGACTTGGTCAAGTCCAAATGGAGCTGCTTTGGTCAGGATGGCTGATCTGTTGCTGACAATCACAGATAGGTGGGCCATTTTATTGTTGATTGAAAAATTAATATAATTTTCTGGTGAAAGCTGAAAGCATTAAGAGTGATTTTTCAATTTGCAGGACTCAAGAAAATCGAATGCTAGAAAATATCCGTAAATGTCACCCAAGCTTGAAGGGGCCTTATATAAAATATTTAGAAAAGGAGTTACCATCAATTAATGAATTGTCTATAAGTTACACAAAATTAAGAGATTTGTGCATGCCTGGTAAGAACAGCGATTATTTTGTGGGATTAACAAACTGTTATTCATATAATTAATTAGCTCGAATCATAAGTAACTTCCATTATTTCTTTATTTTTCATGGGAAATGATAACTGTCTGGGATTTTATAAATAAAATTGCTCAGTTATGAGATCTTTAACCACGAAAACAATACCAAATGCTCATGTACTTTTTCACTTTCCACTTCAGTTTGAAAAAAAAAAGGCTTAATTAACAAAAATTCGTTGTAGCCATAACAGTTAAATACAAACAGAAGGAAGTTACGAATGACTCAAACTCATACAATTGTCTAAAAATATAAAACAAACATTTGAAAATCAAGAACCATTCCCTTTTGAACGAAATCAGTACAACTGCATGTTAAAAATATAAATCTATACTAACAACATTTAATCTGCTTTTGCAGAGAGTTACAGACAGTTCAAAGAACAAGATTCACATTTGTACTCGAGTTTGGAAAGCACGAAATGGTTGCAGTATGTGTCAGCTTGTCTGAAGGTGGTCGTGGACGCGGCTCTTGAGATCGAAAGGGGAACCACAGTGGTTTTGCAGGGTATTTCTCCACTTTGTGTATATTTTAATCCCGGGTTTTAATTATTAAATAAAACCTGTCTCATTTGCATGTTACAGAATCGGATGGTCGGGACATGAGCGCGGTCGTGTCCTCACTGGTGCAGTTGGTTTTGGACTCGCACACTCGATCGATCCTTGGTTTTCAGTCGTTAATTCAGAAAGAATGGATTTCATTGGGACATCCTTTTTGTAAAAGACTTGGTCACGTTGGAACAAGTAACTCAGAACAGGTGAAGTTCCGTCTGGTGGAAGTCAGAACAATAATCGATTGCGTTTGGGTGACCTGTGCTTTTATTTTCAGTCACCGGTTTTTTTATTTTTTCTGGACTGCGTGTGGCAGCTTCAGAATCAGTTCCCTTCGAGTTTTGAATTCACAGAAACTTATTTAACGACTCTTTGGGACTCCGCCCACATTTCTATTTTCGATACCTTTTTATTCGACTGTGAAAAAGACAGACTGGATGCTTATATGGTATGTAGTTAAAGAACCTTGCTTTTCCTTTTATTTTTTTGCCTGGAAAACCCAACTGGAAAAACAGTGGCCAAACAACCCAAAGTGGCCCCGTGCCCGTCCCCGCAGGGGTGGCTAAGGTTAATCGCCTGGTCAACCCGGGCAGTCTGACGTCGGTCGTGGGGGATCGTACCGGGTGGAGGTCCCTGATTGCCTCCCTCACCCCGCGACCTCACCCGCGAATTACAATATTAATACTACACAACAGATTAATACTCTCAAAAATATTATTTGAAATAATTAATTTTAATAAAATTAATATTTTATGTGTAAGAATCATAAAAAAGACGTATTAGAAGAGGAAAGAGGTTGAAAAATTCCTAATGGGGTTTGGTGGGTGTTATTTTTCAGAGCACCACCGAGCGATTAGAGCCAAGAAGTGTGTGGAATTGGAACTTTCAGTTTTCCGAAAGAGATATCGAGCTGTTTATAAATCCACTGTATCAGTTTTACCAACTTCAGAAATGTGCGGACGGGGACGGAGAGCGGAAAATGGATTGTGCACTTATACCAGAGCCCAGTCTCCCGTGCATAGAAGTGTGGAAGCAGTGCTACTTCCGATGGTTACCGTTGTTAATCATAAAGTCGGGGGGGTTCCCTCAAGTGGACATAGTTCACAGACAGTTGTTGAAAGACATTCAATATTTGTTGAGTGACGTTCGGGGGAATTCGAAAAGGATCGCCGACAATGGTGTTTTGAGTAACAGTTACAATGGGAATAACAGTAACGGTGGTGCAAGTGCCAACGAGAACAAAGAAAGCAGTCTGAATTACAGTATTTGCAGCAGGAGCGGGAGTAACAATAACGAAGACTGCAACGATTTGGGTCGTTTGGGTTCTTCGGCGTTCGCTAACGGGAGGTTTTGCAGTAAAGAAGTTGAGACTTTGTTCAAAAACAAAGACGTGATCGATAACTTTTTCCCGTTCTCAGTAAACAGTACTCCTTCACTGTCCAGTACTCTCGTAAACTCCAGTAATTTATCAGAATTCGACACCCAGTCAGTTTTAAATATAATGGAATGAATGCAAACTGTTTATTTTCTACGATACAAAACGGTTTCATTTCATTTCATGTCTTCGCATTCTTTTTATCTTTTTCCAATAAATATTTCATATGTGTAATTAAATAACGAAAAAAGCAATAGAATTTTTTCCGCTGAAATATTATCAGAAAACCGTTTCCAAAATTTTTTTTTGGAATGAAAATTTGACATGGTATTGCAGGATTCTTATATATTTTATATTTGTATATATATACATATATATACATACCGTTATTTTTAAATTAGAAACATTTTATTTGTTAAGAAGAAAATAAAATTTATTATTAAGATTGTGTCATAATTGATTTCAGATATTTCCAGTTTCTAATAATTATTCCCTCATTATTACCAAGATATAATTATTTTAAAGATTTTTTAACTGACACAGAGTCAAAAAGTACTTCTTAACGATAAAAACTTTTTAAAGTAACGTTTATCACCTAAAACCGTTGACGAAAGACTAATGTCCTTAAAAGGAAAAGGAGTCGTTGCCATGACAACCCGTAACGGTCAGAGGTAGTTACCAATGACTTGACTCAATATTAAAGATGAATGGAGAATTTAACAATTTTTTACTTACAGACGGAGATTTGAATCGCATCAAGACATTTTATATAAAAATAGTTTATTTATTTAACTCCAATACTTATAATTATAAATCATATCACATCAGGAAGTCTTATCTTCTATTTTATTTTGTAAACAAAGCACAACTTATTTATTTTAGAAACTGTGACCCCCAAAAAAACAGGCTCTGACCTCTTAATTGATCACTGTTTTAAAGCATTGTCATTAAGAGAAAAATATTTGGTAGTAAACAATTTTATGGTGTATTGATTGTGCTCTAAGCAAGCAACACTCCTTTCATTGCAAATTATTTCTATTAACCACAATTCTATAATTTTTCTTTAGCATTAATTTCAGATAGTCAAATATTGAAAATAGTCACAAGAAAGCTGCCAAATATTAAAAATAGTTAATGTTTTACAAAAAAAATAATTACCGCCCATTTGTTTTAAATCATTGACAGCCATTTTCTGAATGATAAAGAAAATTTTAATGGATTTCAAAAGAACAAATAAAAGTACTGATTTATCTAAAACAAGAATAAGCTGTGATGGTCCTGTTTCAAAAATCAAATCTCAATAACTTTTTTATTTCATCTTTGAACAATGCATTTAACAGTAATATTATTTTTGGATAAATTTCAGACATTAAAGAGTGCCATCAAAAAAATGTAAAATCAATGCAATTTTTTTTTCATCTTAACGGTTTACACAATTCAGTTTCTTGTAGCTGTAAAGGCACTGAATATTTCTATTCTTTAAGGAATCAACATTAACAGATACAGAGACATAAAACAATTGCTGTAATGAAATTATTTTCCATGTAACACATATTTTAAGTTCCTCTGCTTCTAAGTTTTGACTTTGGCTCTCTTTTTTAAAGGTTCAATTTCACTTCTTTCCTTTATAATGGTTTCCCTTCTTAACTTCAACTCTGAAGATAATTTTTCTACCATTTTGTCTATGTAATTATCTACAACTAAAGACCTGGTTTCATTTGTTATTTTTTTCCTGCAAATGGGACATGTCTTTTGCTTTTTTTTCCACAGGTTAATGCAATATTTACAAAATGTGTGAGTGCAACTGAGTGTTATTGCAGTGACAAACAATTCAGAGCAGATGGTGCACTGAAATTCAGTCTCCATTAAGTCTGTTAGATTTTCCACTAAACAAGATGGTGCACAAGTTATGCTGTTGTTGCATGACTCAGAAGCAAGTTTTCCCTGGAGAGCATTATTTTTCTCTTCCAGATCACTTAATGCACTCTGAACCTGCTGCAGCTCCTTGGTGAGCTCTTGAATTTTTTCACTTTCACTCTTCTCCATTGAGGAACACTTTTTCAAGTCCTGTGATTCTTCTGAAGCGTTATTGTTTTCAGTTTCCTTTGGCGTTTTCGTCAGATTTGAATTTATCAACCCTAACTGCTCCTCGTTTAACTTATCCTGCAGTCTGTCGTTTAAATTGGCCACTTTATTGGAGCAATGATTTTCTTTTAAAGAGCTACTTTCACTGGGGGAATATATTACTGCTTGCGGCTTCGACTTCATGTTTAGGTCTACGGCATTCACTCCATCAGAACCGAAGGGGTAAAAAGTCCAACAAAGGTTACTTTCGGCAGGTCCGAATCTAATTGAATCCCCGCTGTTTAAAGTTACCGATCGCCCTTTCCCAACTAGTGCGCCATTCACGTAGGTTCCCGAAGAACTGAAATCATTTACTGTCCACGATTCCCCTTCTTTAACTAACTGGCAATGATTCCTGGATACATTCACATGGGCAATAATAAAACTGGCAGTTCTGCATCTGCCTATGGAGAAAGGCACCGAAGAAATTATCACTTTATTGTCATTCCGGGCTCCTTTTAGCATTGCCAATTTGTTTTCCATTTTAATTCTCACAAAAACTCATTGATAACTGCAAAAATTGTTCTCGAAGAAAAACATGAAACCGTAAGAAAACGGGAAAACATAATCCAAACAAAACCGATAACGATCTCTCGATTTAACGGTAGCGAGATATCGCCATATCGAGATATCGTTTAACAAACAATAACGGAAAAGATAACTTCAAAAACAGGAAGAACTTTTGCTGAACCAACTAGATTGTTCAGACTTATCTGTCTACACTAATGAACATTGTTTGACTTTCTTCAATGAAATCTAAATGTTGAGAAACAATGTTTATAATATGAAAAGACTTAAAATTAAATTTTTATGTGATGCGCATAATGTAAGTGTTTCAAAAGAGCTTCAATTTTTATAAAATATTTTGCATGTAAAGTTTAGAAGCATTGAATACTGGAAAATTATATTCATTTATATTTATAGATAAAATAAAGGAAAATGGGGGCTGAATATAACGTTTCATTATTATAAATATATTTTATTTCATTTAATTACATAGACATTGCTCGATCATAACGATAAAATTCGCATATTTAAAAGTCTTTCGATGATTTAATAAACAATAAGAAATAATGACGTTTGCCTGTCATTTTCTTCACTTTCCCTTGAGACTAAATTTGAGGGAATCAGTCAATTTTTTATCGTGGAGGGTGACGAAAATAAGAACAAAAACAGTTCAAATGGAGACGTACATACGGCACTGCTTTAATATCTCTGAATCTAACGATTGTGTAAGTTTCTCGAAGTAATTTAGTCCTACCTGACTTTTCAGGTTGTTTAACTGAAACGAAACAAATTTATTTTTAACAAATCGATGGAGTCGTTGGGAACTTGACGGGCCGCTGAAGACTCACTTGCGTTTGTAAATATTCCCTGAGCTCGATTTTATAAACTGGATCGTTTTCGTTGAGCTGCTTTTTGCTCCTTTCTATTATCGTGTCCTCGTCGGTGATGTCATCGTTCAGCAGCGACTCATCCTCGACCAGTTTTATTGAATCCATTAGTGAGGACAGAAAATCGACTTCCATTATGTCGTTGAGAGCTTCCACGATGTTTTTAAGTATTTCCGGGAACTGAGGCAGAATTATGTCCGACTGCACCGTCAGGAGAGAGGATAACGCCAGCGCCAGAAGCTTCTTTTTCTCCAGTTGCGTCACGAGAGGCATCATTTTGTTCCAGACCCGGAGGATGTTTTCCAGCAGAACCTCGGCCGTGAAGGGTCTTCCGCTCGCTGCCTTTTGTAGCATCTGAAACGCCAGAATGCGCTCAAATTTAACTAAATATATAACAAAATTTAATGTTTAAATATTAGGACTCACCTCTGAAAAAACCTCTTTCGAGTACAGCAAAACGCGGCTAATGACTGCGAGGTGCATCGATGCCTCGATCGACCATTTTTCCCTTTCGAGCACACTCAACGTTATGTACACCAAAACGGGTGAGGAGATTTTGATGGCGAGTTCTGTGTTCGCCTTGACTACCGTTTCCACGACCTGCAGAATTTTTTCTTTTCCTTTGTCGTTCACATCGGTCAGAAGACTCAAACAGAGCGCCATCAGCGACTCGCCGCACTCCCCGAGAAACTTTTCCGGATTCAATAGTATATAAGCTTGAATGATGTTGCAGCAACATTCCAAGTGCTCCAATGTATTTTCTGATACATGAAAAAGGTTGTCAAGATAAATTTTACTTGGCAATGAATCGAGTAAATACACAAACTTAAAATGTTCGTTAGTAAGCGGGGGAAGAAAATTTCACTGTGCTTTATAAAATTAACGAACTCAGCAGCATACCTAATACAATGGGCAAATTTTTATACAAATGGAAGAGTTCGGGAGTGAGACTGGACGAGTTCTCGATGACTGTGAACCATAGTTTTAAGCCGTCTTCTAATAAATACTCATGAGCGTCGTTCGACATGTCTGTACAATGCTCTATCACTGGATACAAGAAGGACGTCAGATTTTCGCTCACCAATCCCTGAAAAGAACATTTCCTGGCTGGAGCATCTTACGCTTTCCAGAGCGTTGGGAGCACGAATTAAAATGAACAACTCACTCTGACGAACTGCACCAAAGTGGAAACGATGGCACATCTCAACATGTTCGGGTTGGCTTCCCAGAGCAAAGGCAGATACTGCATGAGCGACTGCGAGTGGGGCCTGATTTCTTCTCCCACTTTCCCAACTATCGAGGACAGAACGTCGAGGATTTGCATCTGAAAAGAAGTTTAATCATGTTGTGGAAATGTTACGTAAACCATCCGCTCTTCATTGGCGATTATGAGCACCTTCGAGGAACATTCCTTGACTTCTTGCAAAAGGGTGAACAACAACGAAAACGACGGGCCCAGATACTCCATTAACAGACCTGGCTCGAATTCCAAAGAGTCGACAACACTTTTGAGAGCGACTGCGGAGGTCAATCTCACAACCATGTCTTCGTCTCCTGAAATTCGGTAGTAAAGTAATTAAATTCCCTCGAGTTGGATTTGCCAATTGCTTCACATGAAGATACTGACTATGCAAAAGAGGAATAACAGCAAAACAGATGGGCATTTTTAGTTTTACAAAGGGTGTAACGTCAGTCCATTTCCCTATCAGCCACACGACCCGCCTTCGTATGATTCTATAATTAGATTCTTTTATTCCTAACTCGTAAATTAATGTCGAATTGAACCATTGCTCGAAGTCCACCTAAAATCAATAAAACAATAATTATTGGATTTGGTAAGAATTACCACACGATTCCGACAAAATATCAAAAACTCTACTGCGTAGTAAAGACAATTTCTTTCATCACAATTTTCACTTGTGATGTAGAGAGCCAAAACATCGGTATAATACTTAAACAATATGGAAAATACCTCGTCATAAAAGTCGAAAGCACGTAGCCCTATCGAAGTATACACGGCGTCTTTTTTCAGTATTCCATTTAGATCCCGAGGATCAACCATTTGTTGATTATTTCGAAATAGTTTTAACACGAGAGGAGTCAAAATATCTCTGTATTCGCGAAGCAAGGCGAGGTACAATGAGTGAGTGCACGGCTGCAAATAAAATCTCCAGGAATCTCCGACGTCATCGAAAGCTGCAAAACAAACCGGTTGAGTAACGGTCGGTGGCTTCGCAGTGGGGCCAACCTCGGGAAATTCAAAGATTTTCTGCTGTGTTTTTCCGTTACAGTTCTAAGTTTAAAGAAATCATGAAATAAGCCACCTTAATTATTATTTTCCTTGAAATTAGTTATATAACTAATTGAATAAGGAAAAATGGGAAAAGGTAATGCAATAAGATAAAACATCGCAGGAAATACAAACAAAAGAATACAAACCGAAAGTTTCAGGATCGTCTTCCCAGAGTTGAAGATCTTTTTGCGTCAACAGAAAATAACGTGTGATTAGTTTGGTGCAAATTTCTTCGAGGACTTCCGTCTGAAAGAACTCCGCTTTAATGCGATCCGCCTCCAAGACTAGTTTCCAGTTATTCTCTACTCTAAGGGAACACTTTTTGCCGAAGACGAAATTATAATCCGAACACAAAATTATACCTTTCATAAGATTCAAGCACTGAATAACGAATTTTTCGAACAAAGCGTGTTCTTCGGTGTCCGTAAAGAGAAAAGTCCGCACGAAGTTAAGGGAGGGTTGAATGAAAGGTAAGAAAGAGGAGGGATGAATTTCCAAAAGAGTTAACAGGACCTTCATCATATGACTGATCACTTTTTCACAAAGTTCACTAAGCTGAGGAAGTAGTTCTCCATTTTTACCTGAAAGAAAAAATACTGTGTAAGTAACACACCTCTTTTGTGTTAATTGATTATTCCAGATAGTATTTATCAACCCAAAAGTAAATTTACTCTGAACAATTACAAACAGAATACTAATAAATCATGTTTTTATAACCCAAAATGATTACATACAAACAACAAAGTCTACTTAGGAAGGAAGTTACAAATGACTCAAAATAATATTAATCAATACTGCTTTTGTTTTTGTATAATTTAATGAATCATAATCCATACTGTATATTTGTTTTTACTTACGAAAGAGAAACAAGCCCTTGACTCTGTAGAATAACACACCAACAAAAGCCATTACATCTTCATTTGCTGATGGCTCAGAGAATCCAAAAATGGTTAACTTACGAAGAATTTTTAAAATAAGCAAGACTTTTTCTAGAGTTCCCTGACTGAGAGGGTCACGGTAGTTTACCTGAAAATATTTCTCTGTAATTATGGGAATAACTGTTATATAACATATTTTTCTATTAAGGGTTTTCTCACTAAAATGATTTTTCATTATATTTTAACATCTTAAATTAAATAAAGAAAAAAAAACAGACTAATTTGCACAGTGTAAAACCCTGTCAGTACATGAGCAAAGTATGTTTTCCAAAAGAAAATTTTACCTGTAAAGGAAATTTATGAAACAAAGCATTCCAATAATTGAACACAAAAGAAAAGATGTCATTTGCAATTGTCTGAAACACTTTTCTGTCAGCAATTAATCTTTTTGAGGCCAAAGCTTTGATGACTTGATTCAGTGTGAACAGACCTCTGTACTGAATCAGCAAATTATCATTTTTGACTACTTCTACCAGATTTGGAATCAGTTGAGGCCATTCTGTGGGGCAGTCATACCTGCAAATTAACAAATGGTTTCAGCTCCAATGCTTAAGGGTTTCCAGACCGATTTATGAACGTACCTTGCAATCCTGGAAATAATTACTGCTAACTGTATTGCCACAGCATTGACAGGTTCATCAAACATTTTCATAAGATCAGATCTTAAAGAAGCTTTTTCTGGTTCTGTGATGGCACTGGGAATACCAAAATTGATTAGTTAATAATTTTTATTACTGGTAAAAAAAGTGAAATCCAACTGATTTACTTACTTGTCAGCTGCTTTTCTCCAGTATTTGTTGATCCCATTTTTAAAAACTGAAGCTGCCAGCCATCTAATGGTGGGCTCTATGGAATGATTCAAAACAATTTTCATAAGGGTAGAATAATACCCTGGTTCTATTTCCCATTGCTTTAGTTTAGCCTCTGCTGCTTTCATCATATCAACATCTTGAGAAGCAGCCCTTGCCAGGGTTTCAAGCAGGGCTGCTTCCTCTTGAGACAATGCCATAATGGTGCTGAAAAATTTCACTTAAATTACATGTTATGAGAAAGTGGGAAAGAATCTCAAAGTTTCCTTAATTTCAAAAGGAAAATTATTTTTAGTAGATTACTTTTATAAGAAAACTTGATGTATTTTATTTTCTAAAATAAAAGTGTATAACCATGTAAATATTGCATTTTTAAAGAAACATATTTTATTTTTTCACAATTAACTTCCCCGGAAATTGTTTCATAAAACAATATTGTTTTCAATAAAAAAAAGGTAATTTTTTAATATTATTTATCATAAGGGTGACACCGATTAAAATTTCGTTTTGCACTACTGTTGGAAAATAATTAATTTTTCCCCAAAATATTTATTTGACACCCACCCCACCCAAAAACATAAAAAAATGTATTTACTAATAAGTATAAATTTGTTGTTTTTTTTTATGAAGCGAGTCAAAGCTTTTAACAGTCCTTTGCATTGAAAATAAATCAAATAAACAAGCACTTAAATATTTAAAAAGCAGGATCGGATTTAATATTTACACGAAATAAAAATGAAGAACGCCATTTTAATTAATAAAATTTAAATTAAAGCAACTTGTTGTTTTATAAACCCGTACAAATTTACTTACTCTCCCACGTTAGACTATTAAAGCAAAAGAAAATTACACTAAAACACGATCACTTTCATTAACGAGAACAGTCGGAGAAAATACAAAATAAACCAATACTTTTTTAGGGCCACAACAACATTCATGCAGTGCTGCCAACGTGACGGGGATTAAACTCAATTTGCTTTCTGCTTTTAATCGACGTTATAATTTCTTTGCAGTAATTTTTCCAGTTTTAATTTACTTCATCTAATCCTCTTATGTCAAGTTTATTTATTTATTTTCTTATATTTAATCTTTTTTCGCTTTTGATGTTGTTTACACAATGAACCCACATTATCTGGAGCCAAAAAATTTTTTCCCCAAGTTCGATGAAAATTCCCTAAGTTTTATATTTCCGCTTAAATATTAAAAAAAAAATTTAGTAGAATTTGTGAAGCATAAATTTTATTTCAAAACGTTAAACCTGCCTTTTCGTTTTCTTTGGAACTTGGCATTGCCCTCTGCATGATACCTTTTCTCTTCAAACTCCGCCAACGTTGCTTACACTTAAATCATAATTGTAATGGAGACACCAAAATTTTTTCCAGCTACACTTTTCGAGAAAATTTTAAAAAATTTGACAGTGTCGCCCACATTTCCCTTTCGTGACATCTATCTTTATATTTTGACATTTCTGCAGAGGTTAACTTTCAACTTTTTTAGGATTTAATTTGCTTAGGAATCAATTCACAAAAAAATTCCAACTTATTTTTAAGGCATTTTATTCACAAGAAAAAAACTAGGGTTGAAATAAATTTTTTAACATAAATTCTATAAAATTGAGAAAGAATTATAACAAATTTCTTAAAACTTTATTCCATATCACTATTTATTATTTATTTGCAAGGACAACTCGATTTTCACAATTGGGTGTTTAATTTTTCTATTGAGAGTTCTTCAGGACTTTTCCACTTTCACTGCTAGAGTTTGGACACATGCAGTAGGACTCCTATTGGTGCTGCCAAGGCACTTAATATTGTTGGGCAAGACATTGCAATGGCCATTCCTCTCTGCATTGCTGCCGGGTGCTCACCTAAAACAAAAACTTCTCATGAGAAACATTTTTCAGCTAAATCTAAAACGTGAGAAACAATCCGGTCCCACCGTTCAATATATGCACTCGAACATTTGCTGAATTAGCATTCGATGGATCGCAGGTGTACAGTCCGGTGTCTTCCGGGATCGCCTTTTGGATCAGCAACCGACTCGTTGTCACCAGTCCTTTCTCCGTCACCAGACTGATCCCTCCTCTGGGTGAATCAAAACTTATTATCTGAAAATTCCATGGGAAATCAGAGAGGGCTTTATAATTATAGCGTACAAGGTTTTGGACATCCCTCAACTGGGATGGGCAAAGGATAAGAGAAGAAAGACAAGAAAGGAACAGAAAAACGGATTTATTTGAAATTTTTGGTACTGTTTTTTCGATAAAAGCTGACAACAAAAATTAGAGAAGAAGGAGGAGAGCATAAGCAGAAGGAAAGAAAAAAAGAAGAGGATTATAATTGGTTTTTATAATAATATACTTATGGGATAAATTCGATAATATATATTAAATTTGACAAATGCTTAACGGGCCGCGTGTTGCTCATCCTTGTTTTAGGGGATTATAACATCTTAAAGGATGAAAACATCTTAGGGGATGTAAACACCTAAAGGAATTAAAGCATCTTAGGGTTAAAAAATAGTTGAAACAATTCCTAAAAACGATTTTCCCTTTCGTCAGCAAAAGATGGCTCACCTTCCTGTCATGACTCCATACAATCGCAGGTGGTGGTTCGGGTGCGTACCTGACCAAACAGGTCAAATTTATTGTGCTGCCCACGTTGATGAACAGGTCTGGGCCTCCTATGATTTCCGTTATTGGTTCTGAAAATGAGACGAGGAACTGAACAGTCGTGCTTCCTCATTTTTATCTAACTTATTCGCCTCATAACCCAATTCTTCCCTGTGAGATACACTGGATGTTCGTGTATCTGATCTTCAGTGGCCATTCTGGACTTACCGACCACGGTGAGGTACACCGGATGTCCGATGGGAGGAGTTGTGCTGATTTGGCACTCGTAAATGCCCGAGTCCTTCCTTTGGGGGTAGCGAATCCTCAAGGTCCAGTCTTCCGTATGGGGGCTGTGGATGGCCTCGAACCTTTGGTCGCTGGTGTACGTGTATCGGCCGACGGTCAGCAGATGGATGTCTCTGTGCCTGACCCAAGACACCTAAAATCGGAAAGTTTCTTGTTAATCTTCGGGAAAGGTTAAAACTGACCGTGGACCTGAAACGGTAATTTAATTAAAAACAATTCGACACCCCAAGTTAATGATATCCGGCGAGTTTAATAGAATTGAAAGCAATAACAGTGCTAATCAAGTGATTGATGACTTCCGGAAAATATAAAATGCCGAAGGGCCGCGTTAACTTAATTGACTTATGGGTTGTAACTGAAAGGCGAAAAGCTCTCACAAAATGGAGGTAGAGATTGAATTTTGTCTTTGGGGGGTTCAAAGATTTTGAAAAGTGGTGTAACGCGAATGCATGCAGTAACAGGTTCGCCGATCAACTCCACTTGACGGTTTTCATCATTGGACAATTTATTAACAGAGTTGGTTGAAAGTTTCAAATTAAGAAAGTTTCTTTCACAATGGGAAACGATTTTCGAGCTTTCCAGACAGTTTTCGGTTGAGCTTTCCCTTTTGCTCGAGTCGGAGGTGAGAAGGAGACGCCATTTAACGCTACATTTACTTCGGCCAAACATTCTTTCAATTATTTTATAACTTCGATGTTCTCATCTTAAAACGCTTTTTATTTAGTGCTGAGTCCACTTTAATTTATTAATACTAATTGGCTCTGAAATTTTCTTCAACTCTCACCTTTTTTGATACAGTTGGGGGAGCTCAGGTGCGTTAAATGCAATGTATACTTATACAGTTCAGCAAGGAGAAAATGATATGTACAATACATCCTATGCAAGAGTGATCCTCAATTTTCTGCATAAGCGATCATAATAATGGAATTGCGATCGATCGGAGGGCGCCACAGTGAAAAATTAAAAAAAGCGACTTTCTAACATTGTATTTTGACAGAAAAGATGGAAAAAAGAAAAGGAAAATACAAAAGAGACAAAACAAGAAAGAAAGAAAAAATAAAAACGAAGAAAAGACAAAATGCAAAAACGAGAACTTAAAAAAAATAAATACACAAAAGAAAAAAGAAAATAAGAAAAGAAAGGAAAAAAGAATAGAAAATTTCAAAAATTATAAAAGGAATGCCAAAAAATGATTACAGAAATGAATTAAATTATTTGGATAAATGTTTTAGTAAATTCATTCCACCAAAACAACCAAAACAACCAAAAAACCTCCCAAAGAAAGTATGAAAATACTGAATTTCTCCGTCTAAGGTTTTCTTTTGCTGATTAAGCTACGCTTTTCTCAGCCTCTGAAAAAGAGCATATGTTTAATTAACCGTTCGACCTTCTCTGGAATGTTCTCTTAAAAATTACATGATGAATGAGTTGAACCGAGGCATTCTTCTGCCTCCGGTGCACTTTGCTGAATTAAGCACTCACCGTTCGGTTGCCGAGGTTCTTGACTCTGCAGTTGAGGTAAGCAGTTTTGCCGACGAGGCCGGTGAGGTTGTTGGGCACCGAAGTGTCGAAGTATGGTCCTGTGCCCGGCGTGGGGAGTTCCTGGAGGAATTCAGTTCTGAACTTTCTCGAACCGACTGCTCCTTCAAACAATCGACAAAACAAAAATGATAAACAAAGGAAAAGAGTGGTAATATATTTTAATAAGCGATAAATTAAAATTTTTTTTGTTCTTCAGGAGAACATTTCGAATAACTTTTTAACTGCTTTGTTTTTTCCCCCCTGCGAAACAAATTGAATTGCCAGAGTTTAGAAAAGTAATTTTTTCTCCGACGGGGGGGTCTGAATCTAAGAGGAAGTTGACATTTTTTAGTAATGAAAATCTAACATTTTCAAATGTTATTTCACGTTTTCAAAAATGTAAATGAATTTCGAGTTAAAAGGTTTTGTTTGAAATGAAAGTTTGTCGTGAGCTATTACAATTTCAGGGGATCCGAAGGCGTTGAATCTCTTTCTAATAAAAAAGGGAGGAGAATCAGATGCGGAAATAAAAACATGGAGAGTGTTCGCGCGTGATTTTTAAGTGGGGATTTTTGAGCCTTCGGTTGGCAAGCCTGAAAGAATCGAGAAAACGCCATTTGGCGACACTTGTTTCCGTTACTCCGTAAGTAACTTTAAATTAACTTTACATACTTTTACCATATTTTCATTTTATTCTTTTCGTTTATTTTTAATATAAATTTTCTTAAAATTCATATAGATAAATAAAATTACGGATAAATTATAATAAATAAAAATATAAAAAAAGACCCATAACGAACCCTTTTTTTCACAAACCCCAACAAAATTTTAAATACAAAGTATTGTAACGGATGGTTTTAAATAAATGTATGCATACTTTCCGAGTTCATCGAACCCCCGAAGTGGAAAATATTAAAAAAGTTTCTCAATTACAAAACAAAATATAAAAAAAAGAAAAAAATACCTCGAGCTTATTTTGATCAATTAGGGGAGAAAAGAAACGGAATGAGCTCATTAAATCAACATGAAAAGGAATTTAAAAAATTCAGAATAAAGAAGCGTTATATTACAATGGAAGCGCGGAAGCAGAAGAAATTTTAAAACAAAACTACCTCTTAATATTTTTGCTGAAACATTATAACGTAATTATATTTTGAGCTTTAGATTAATCCAAAATGTTCCTCCGAAAAGAAAAATCTTTAATTTCGGGGATGCCGGGGGAGGGTGGAAGGAAGCGAAGCTTTTAATTTTATTACATCACATTAAAGTATGAGATAAGGTGTTGTACTTCGCTTCAGCTTCGGGAGCATATTTTATTAGACATTTCGAGGGAGGGGGAGGTTCTGTTCGCGAGACAAGTCAAGGTGGATTTTTGTAACTCCAGGTATGATGGGGAGGAGATAGTGTGCACAGGAAGATAAAGAGGATGTATGGATTTAGGGATGGAAGGATTATTTTGGGGTTTAAATATTTGGGATTGAATTTTTAGAGGTAGGAAAACTATTAGGGGTGAAAATTCTGTGCGAAATCAAACATCTTAGGAGTGAAAGAAAATTTCATGAAATGGAAAAACTCATAAGGGTTGAAAAGTTGTTGAGAATAGTGAGACTGATAGGGGTTGAAAAACTTTTAAGAATAAGAGGAACTCAGGAGTTGAAAAAAAACTTATAAAAGGAGAAACTCGTAAGGGTTGAAACATATGATATATAAAAAAGGGATGAAATGAAAAATGGGCCCCCGTTTTGTAGCAACTGCTACGTGCAATGCAATAACATCATATAATTATTATTTTCCATCATTTGCTTAAGTGAAATGGCATTGTAGTTTTTAAGGGTGTCTCAAATGCAATCACAAAGGGGATCCAGCCATCAATTCCGGGGTAATTCACACGTAAAGGGAAAACATGAAATAAAATTAGATTCCAACATAAGTTTGACAGGGAGTTGCGGCAAAAGCAGACCTCATTATTTGAAAACAAGTGGGCTTGTAATTTTAAAACTTCCAAAACCATCTGCTTATTCTATTATTCGTCAACATTTTCCCGGCTTTTCCGAATTTCCCCGCCGCAAATGAGATTTTAAACACATTCGCTTTATCTCCGGATGGGGAGGAAATTCTTTGTTCCTCGCTGTAAATTTCCCAATCGAAACACTACACCTCGGCGAAGTGATAATGCATCTCGGCGCGCCCCTTCTTCCCTCCCCGAAGCGCTCCCCACCCCCGGCGTGCTCTGTACATCCGATACTTTGAGAAAAACCGACATGTAAGGCCTCAAAGCAAAAGCTTAACAATGCAATGATGGAAGGGATGAAACTGAGGACATGTCGGGAGCGGAGCTTTCGTTCATTTCACCGTTCATTTATTTCGTGGATCGTTTCTTAACTAAAAGGTTCTTTTGGGGGAGAAATCTTTTCGGTTTGCCACGGAAGATTAATATGTTTCCCATCGCGATTTTGGCAGACCGACCTCAAGCATGGAATTCATCCTTTCCATGAAAAATCTCTTAAAATCTTTTTTAAAAATGAACTAAAAGATAAAAAGATTTTATATGTTTTACGGGATTTGAATTGAGCAGAAGAAATGCTTTTATTTTTGTGCATCTTTTCATCTTTTTATTTCTCATGATTTCACACAGTTTCGAATATACATATATTGTATTTATACGTATATAAAAATATAATCAATTTATTTTATGTTTTTTTTAATTCGAAATTTTATGAATAAATGATTTCAGGACAGTTTTTTAATTCTATGGTCTTTCAGTTTTTTTGAGGACACTCAATTCTGTTGTCTCTGTGGTCTCTTAATTCATTTTACTCTGTGGTCTCTCAAATAAATTTAACTTTTAGATTTCGCCTCATATTTTTTGTACCAATTTGAACTGACATAAAAAAAGAGCGTAACTTCTGAGAGTAATTCAATTTGGTGGAATTTCTCAGAAAAGACAGCTAAGCAATGGGGGAAAACAAATCGACCTGGACAATCTGTTGCGGACACCATTGCAGAAGACAGGTGGACGGGGATCAAATAGCTCGTGGGGAAGCGGCAATGACAAAAACGACACAAAACCGAAGTTGGTCTAAAGCGGGAAGATACTGCTGAATCGGCGGGCGAAGTCGAATTCACGAATTTCAGCAATTCGCAACTGGGGAAGGTCAAAGGGAAGCTTAGCATTGTTCCAGCTTTCACTAATTAAAATTGCAAAGACTTCCGCCTATTGGAAACTTCCGAAGCATTGTGCAAAGACGTGAGAGTGGCCGGGGAGGGAGAGGGCGCCATGAGTGTTTCTTTATTCGGTTTTCTTCTGCCCTTCTCTTCCATCTTCCTTTGGCTTGCGGCTTCACTGGAGACTTTAAATCACTCATTCCCCTCATTAATAAACTCTTATTTATACTGAGTTAGAATCGGAGATACAGAAATGCCTGGAAGACGCGAAATACTAAGAGAAACCTCGTTCTGCTGTGGCGACCCCAAACATATGCGTATAAACAGAAGAATTCGGAAGTTACTTGTGACTCCACTCATACTATGAATATTATAATTATAGGAAGAATGAATAATGAAATGATTTATGTAATGAATAATGCATTCATTGCCTCATGAATGAATAATGGCGTTATTTTCGTAATAAATAATGTAATTCTAATTGGTTATAAAGATTACACTATTTTCAAGCGATTATTAGTCGATTGTTCTGTTTCTTTCTTTCATTACTCGATTGTTATTTTTGTGCATCAAAAGTTTGTTTTATGTCTTTTTTTGTTGTATTTCCAAAGTCTCTTTGTACTCTTTTTGTGCACCGAATGACTTTCTGGCTTCTTTTTGTGCATAAAATTCCTCTTTACCCGTTGCCCCAAACATATGCCAGTTCTCCTTCCCTCCTTTCCCTGTTTCTGACAATTCGGGTTTTCATCCCCTCATCAGCGACGTTTTTAGAGTGTTGTTCTCACTGTATTCATTTGATTTGGAATCCTTTAAAAGGACGTCAATGCAGGAAGTTCACGATTTAATCGATTGTTGAAGTCAAAATCAAGTGCGTCGTTGGGGGGAAACTTTTATTTTCCTCGAATAACACAAATCAGTGCGAAAATATCGGGGGAGGGAAAGGGGGGAGCGGGTGGGGGAGGGAGGGAAGGGTATTTCAAAAATGGAAATGAAGTTGATGGCAAAACCCTACAGTGTTTTGCTTTTTCAATATTTTTTGTAATTTATGAGAAATACTGTCGTAATTTTTTCTCCATTTCTAATCGAACATAATTTATTCGTATCAATAGCTTATCGAATTTTACGCAGTTTTTTTTATTTACGATCTGAGAAACTGAAGAAGACGCTGAAAAATATTTTCCCTCGGGGGAAAGAATTTTATTTCCGACTCTGCTTTTCCACTGACGGCTCGCTTTCGGAACTTTTGCAACATTCTGTTCCTGTCCTCGTGAAAACGACCTCCAAATCATACGTTAAACAAATATGTGTTTTGACTCGCCAAAGAAATCCAAAATCTTCGGTCTTTTTGTATATTTTTTATTTCGACGTTGGAAATAAAAGATATACACTTCAAATATTTGATGCAACATTTGGCAAATGCCACAGAGGGTGGAGTTAAGTTTGTGCCAAACTTTTTGTACTTTTATAAAACTCATCAACAGTTTTATGAAAGTGACCGTTTTAATAATTTATTTTTTTTTTATTTTAATGATGGAATTTTGCAGTCGGAATCGCTACAGTTTTCGAGAATATTTTTCACAGATTTAATGGGGACATACAGACGAAAGCCATGAAATTATACAAAATAAATATAAATATAAATATAAAAGATACTTTACCTGATACAGCAAACCCTTTGTCTTTGTACTCTGAAAAGAAAACAAGAAGTAAAAGTCATTGGATTTGATCATCTTTTGGCAGCGGAAACAACAGACCCATTTCGAGATACAACATTTCTCCCGAGGGGGAGAAATGGCCAACTTTTGGGGTTGTTTTCTTTTTCATCGCCTGCTGTATATTTGCATTATGCGTAAAGAAAAATCACGGAGATTTGGTTCGCAGCAGGTAATTTAGAAAAAACTGTGTGATGGGCGGAGATTTTTCCCCGATAACGGCTGTTTACCGAGAAAAGTGAGAAATGAGTAAAATAAAAATTCTCCGGCATAAATCATAAAAGCGGGAGCATTTCGCTTTCATTCCGGCAATTCTTTTCGCTCTTCCCACCTTTTCGCCTTTCTCTGCTCAATTAATCACCTCGCCATCTCGGTCCCCATGCCCGAGGAGGCGAAACTTCCACGCCATTGTCAGTATGCAAAACGGTTCACATCCTCACGTATTTTTGTTAACATTTCGCACTTGATTGAATGGATTTTAATAAAGTTGTTGAAGGGCGGGCGAAGCTTTGCAAAGTCGCTCCCTTTCATCTCCACTTATTATATATAATTTCCTGTCGACAGGGTCAGAGCTTTCATTTCCATCTCGAGCAGACGAGCAGACGAGCAGAACGGGTTTCCTTTCGAGAATTCTCCAACGGAAACGCACTTGACGGAGCACGTAATCGGCATAACTGTCGGGAAATATGCATTTCGGTCCGCCATTTCGAAGGGTTAAACACCCAAGATCGGCTCTCTTTTCCTTCTGTCTGTCGGCAGTGATTTCTCCCCGCAGCGCTCTCCTTTCTGCTTCCGTGTCTTCGGACACTATCATTACTTTAACGTCTTTTTTAGGGAAAGAAAACACGCGAGCAGAAAGAAATTAATGACGGGCGCTGCTGAGCGTTCGCGTCTTCTTCTTCGCCAAATAATCGCTTTTCTCCGCTCTGGATCCATTAAATTTCATGAAATTTACGGAGTGACAGTTTGTCAATTACTGTGCTTTTCACCTTTCTTTGATCGTTTCTCTCATTACCACTCGGGCGGATGCTTCCTTTTTTCTTTTGTCTCTCCTCTCTTTTCCTGCTCAGGTGTCGCGGGAAAAACAGAAATACGAAACCCGGCACCGTTGCATGACAAACAGAGATTAATTCTGAAATTTCCCTCAGTTCGGCTCGTCGGAGTTTAAAAATAACTTCGTCATTTGTCGTTGGCTTTTCTTCTTTTCTTCAAACGGAATTGACCGCCGACTGCGCCGTCGAAAATGCGTTTAGACTTCCACCTTATACATGCATGTATTAGAGTCCTGAGAAGTCTACAGAGCTTTTCCGGGCGTAAAGTTCTTCTCAGTAAAATTCTTTTCTGAGCATTTAGCACGTTAATGTATTTGTCTTCCTTTATTCTTTACTGGCGTATCTTTATTAAATAGTTACAAATAAATTTAAGACTGCTGATTTTAACATAATAACGATCTGAGGAGTTAATTTCTTATATTTTTATGGGCATGATGAAGATTTTTGCTTTATAATTTAAAATTCTGTCAATTACATTTAAGTATAAATATTATTACTCAGTGGGCGGTTTTGAGTTGAAAATTAAAGTCGTCAACGTTTTCGCATTGTCCGATTCCCACTCGATTCACAACGCAGTGGGTGTGACGATTCTTAATCTCAACATAATTTTAAACATTTATAAAAGAAAATAATTTCTCTCTCTCTCTCCGCCATTTTCCATGAAATTTACATTGGAAAACTTTTATTGGCTTCGGCTCTCCGATGTGCCTCGGGGAAATCGCAAAATTTTCCATCCATTTTTCCTTCTCTTGATTAATTCCTTTCTACGTCACGTCCTCTCTTCTCTTCTCTTAACCTCCTCCACTTTCTGTCGTGGCACCAGCAACGCTCCCTTCGGGCCGAAGCCAACAAAGCAAAGGCGGTGTCTCCTCTTCCGCAGTTTTAATTAAAACGAGGATTCCCCGGCGATGGCGAGTGATTGGCGGGAGAAGTGCGGGTCGACCTTTGAAATTGAAAACTCTTCAGCTGAGAAAGCAATAATTAATTACGGGCGGCGAGCATCGCGGGAAGGCCGACTGTTCTAACCTGGCGGCCTGAATGAGCCATCACTTATGCATGAGCTTCCCCTTGGGACCCATTATTTCGCCAAGGATTTACGCCACAAATCTTTTTGTCAAAACGCTCCCGTCAGACGGAAGGGAATTATTTCGAAAGCGACCCCCAAAGGTTTCCGAGAAATAAGCGGGCATTGTATCCTTTCGAGCTTCTCTGACAACCGTTCCTTCACACTATAAAATATTCAATACTTCTATACTGTGTTACTCGAGGAGTTTTGATAATAGAGTAACGCTCAGAATTATTTTGACAATACAAAATTTAATAGTATCTTTGTTAATTATTTTATATTATTTTAGGGTTGATTTTATATTATTATTATTATTATTATTTATTTTATATTATTTTTTATTTATTTATACTTATATTATTTACTTATGTTATTTATTATATTATTTAATTATATTTTATATTATTTTGTTTATTTTATAAGTTTTTATATTATTTATTTATTATATCTTAAGGTTGTATTATTTAGTCGTCAATACTATTAGTAGTAATAATAATAACATATTTGTCAAATTATACAAAACATAATATTCTTCTTAGTCTTCTGCTTTTTCTTAAATTGTGCAACAATTTTTCTTTGATTGAAAACCTCTGAAACCTTTGAATTCAATATATTAATAGAAAATTTGTAGGATTGAGAGTATAAAAACTTTGACATATTATAATTAAATTTTAAAAAAATACAGAACTGAATGTACAAAAACTTAATACTTTGAAATTAAATATAGAAAAATAGTGAAATTAACAATATTAAATTAGAATGTGGAAAAAAATGAAAAGTAGAAAAAACCAGTGAAACCATAGATATTTATAAAACTACAGACTGAAAGAACAATACAGGGCCTTTATATCTATAATATAGGTGACTATATCGATCGCTATAAGGGAATTTTTAAAGCATCCCCTTCAAAGACGTGATTAGACTTCACGCGCGCATTTGAGTGCTCACGGAAGCCTAAACAGTCTTCTCGGGCGTGAAATTTCAAATTCTAAAATTAGACTCTAATTGCCTCGGGGCAAAGGAAGGCAAACAGGAAACTGACTGCTACCTCATTACTATAATATTATGCAACATGCACAAGCGTTTTTTCCGAGGCAGTCTTCCGTTGCTGTCGGTTCATGCCGACTCATGGAAGCCTGAGAATGGGAGCGCAGCAGGAAACCGCAGGAATTCCCGGTAGGATTTCCCTTTGAGGGGAAGCCGAGGGAAGTGAGGTGGCTCTGATAACAGCAGAGCTCGCATTCTGCGGGAGGATTCGCTTTTGTCTTCGCCAGCAGTTTTCTACAGCAATATTAATTTGCGGCGAAAGGTAAAAGGCCGAGAAAGTTTTCCGTTTGTGTGAAACTCTTAAGCACACACGTGCGCGTAATGTCTTCTGCTAAATTTATTTCCTTTTTGTCGAGGGAAGCATTTCTCATGCGATTAGCCGCTTCCAGTCGCTTCGGGCACGTTAATGCTAATAACCGACGGAAGTAGTGTTGTGCACGTGTATTCCATTCTGGGTCACTCAAACACAGAGCGTATTTTTATTAACGCATGATTTAAAGTTCCCGTAATTTTTGAAGTGAATTTTGGACTTTTCGCAAGGCTTGAATTTCTCGCCATTTTTACAATTAATTTTGGTACTTTTGAATTACTCGCTATTTTTGCAGTAAATTATTAGTGTTTTCGGGCTTTGGAAAAGCCGTATTTAAAAGTACATCTCTGTCAATTGGTGAAGGTCTAAGACAACAAAAAGATTGAACTAGGATGAAAATTAAAGATATGAACGGAAGTTCCATAAAAAACCGGAAGTTGAGATTTAATATTAACAGCGTTAAACTGCACGTTTGAATGTTTACCAGATCGAGTGAGTTGTGGCGCCTTTATCTCCTCTTTTCCTCTGCTTTCCCCCTCGATGAAATCTTTCCCGGAAACTCCCCATAAGAGCTCACATCTCGAGGTTATCGAGAATTAAAACTTTGTCTCGCTCGGGGAAATCACATCCCGGAACAAATCATCTTGAAAGTCATTGAAACTCGTCCTCTCGACCGGCCTCCATCTTGGATAAACACCGACTAACGAGGGAAATTGGGGTGGCCGACGGCAATGGGGCAGGAAAGGGTGGAGAACTTTCGAATGCGGTCACGGCGATGCACCGCCATCGTTAAGAGAGTTACCATTTCGGAAATACTATCTTTATGTGGTGCGATGATTATTATTTTACTTATTTTTAATTTAATCTATTGTACTTATATTTTTCATTTTATCTATATCTATATTTATTTTTATCTTATTATATATTTACTTTGTTTTTTATTTTATATTTCTTTACTACTTCTTTAAACAACATGACTTTATTATTTTAAATTTGTTGTAATTTCGAAACTGTTATTTGATCATTCGATTAAATTGTAAATTTTGGATAAAACAGAATCTTAAACTTCATTCCATAACTTGTTCAACTGTATATTTTTTTTGTATAATGTGCTTGTTTTTACTCATTATGTATGCAGTATATACTGTATATTCGCCTAGGGTGAATTAGAGGGTTCAATCAATATATCAATACTATAAATAAGTGTTAAAAGGAATGTGACGACTGCCACTGCCAATGGAAAAACAATTGCATTTGTGAGTTGTATTCGCGTCCAAAACGGGGGGAAAGTGCGATTCCGGGAGAAAAAATTGTATCGATTCAAATATTGTTCTTCTGCTTCACTTTAATGCGAAATAAGTTTGTTTTCGCCCCCCATTCAAAGCACTTTTTTCACATAAACAAACGGATCAATTCCTTCTCTGTCGCTGCCATTTCTGCTGCTGTTGCACATGACGATGAGAGAGGACGTTTTCTCGGGTCTTTTGGAAAGGAATTAAATGCCGACACTCAGCAGCCGACGATACGGAAGACTTGGGGATTTAAATGCTGCCGTCTGGATGAGCACTCGACTACAAGTGACTCATTACACGAGTCGTTAACTTCGGCTGCTTCAACAGAGAAAACTCGACATGTTTTCTCCTCAGCCATTGACCATACATCTCAAATGAGGTAATCTTTACCAGAAGAACTTTTTTATATATTGCAAGTATTTATGCATCCATTTTGAATTGATGAAATTATTATTGAATTCTTTTCCCCAAATCGAATCGATGTTATACTTTTTTCAACAATTTCATTAATTTTTAGATTCATAGTAATTTAACAATCGCGTATATACTGTATTTATAAAAAAAATGGGCACCAACATGTTTATTTACTTGCAAATTTACTGTTGTTTATTATAAACTTATTGTTTATTTATTTATTTAATTTTTCGCTTCATAATATATTCTTGTTGTCTGCCTATTTATTTAAGTGTGACCTCTTTATGAATATACCCCTAATACCTACGGGTGAAATAGGAAAGAAATATATTATTATATTATATTATAAAAATGGGTACCAACTTTTACGTTTATCTATGTTGGTTATACTTTACTTTACTTTACTTTTCTTTAACCCGCTTTTCCGTTAGGGTCGCGGGGTTTTTGCGAAACATTTTGTTCGCTTGCATAGCGCCTGAATGAACATGTCAGGTACTGTAGCGGGTGGCGAGTCCACTGACAGTACTTCACCGAGCTGTTCGCAGGTGAATGCAGGTGAAGGAGGCGGAATTTCGTAGTGTTTTGCCAGTCTATGTTGGTTATATAGATTATAAATATATACACTAAATTTTTCTTAGTTGGGAGAAGTAACTTAATAAATTACAACGACCCACAAAATTTGATTTTTATAAATTGCTTAATTGATATATATGTTACAGACAAAGTACAAATATTAAGAGATGAGAACACATTTTCAACTTCCCATTTGTCACATTGTATATCGTTTTATGGAAAAGATAAATTTGCAATTGATGAGTCACACAAATGAGAAACCGATTACACACAGGAATAAATGTCGGACATGGATATACTCACCATAGTCAGCAAGAAAAAAGAAAACTAGAACAAGTCCGAACATGTTGATTCAGAGCTCAAGATATGTGAGCGGGAAATCCATTTCCAGATGATCGATGTACCATGGCGATGTCTGTGCTCGATGATATGATTATTTGGGCTCCATGAGAACGCGAAACCGCTCCTGGCTTCGATTCAAACGATTCCGGCCGTTCCCCAAGTCATTTCACCAGTCGTCTGCAAAAAATAACCACCGCTCATTTGAATTTCAAATTAATGTCTAATCGAATAATAATTATCACGGGGGGGCGCAAACCGATGTTAAAAGTCCCATTCACTCGAGGATTACTTCGTCGCGAGAGCTTTTGCTCTCAATGAATGGATGAGAGCTTTGGCTAATGCCTCCGACTGACTCCCACAGGGAATAAGACAAAGCGCCAAAGCTCCATCTCAGCTTTTTCACCCCCTCCCTTAATTTCTCTCATCGGAGCACATTTCCCGCTTATTGTGCTCGATTCCCGTGAAAAACGCTCACTGTGGTCGCATCAGCTTTACACTCTGCGGTCCACGAAGTCGTTTCTCTTCCTCCCCCTCCCCCGGCAAAAAAGCCCTCATTCGACACCTTTTGCTCCTGACAAGTTGAAATTCTGCAAAAAAACCTCCCTTCAAGACGAATGTGGTGGGAGAGTCAACAGGACGAGATTCTTGGCGGTGCCGTTATATCAAAGTCACAGGGCCGATGTTATCGGGGGTTATGAGAAGTTTTAATGAAAGAAAAACACTTGGTGGCCGACAGCAATGTGCTGATGCCAATCGTGCGCCATTTGCGCTCTTTTGGCATCTGAACTCCCAACCGTATGGATGAAGTCAATTCCATTTCTTCCGGATGATTTCTTTTAAATTTTGCACCGACTCATTTGAAAAGTGTCCGCTAAAACCCTTACTTTGACTATTCAGTGACAATGCATACGAAAAAAAATTAAAATAAAATTCCAAAAAACGGTCATTCGACCGTTAGCGTAGAAGAAAGTTGGTTATTTTTGCCGAATCGAACCGATTCAAACGATCATAGAGTTAAAAATCCCAAAATGGAGTCACTTGGCCGTTATTTTTTATTTGGAATATTTACAGTATTATTCATCGTTTTATTAAATGCTGTAAAGTCATACAAAAATATAAAAATTCAACCTATTAATAAAAAATAATTATGAGAATACTGAGGCGAAGATATTAAAATTTAGTTAAACGGATTTTAGAAAAACTAGTTTTTCACTCGGTCTATAATAATAATAAATCAAGCTAAAGTTTAAATAAATCTCTCGTTTTCGATTTTATTTATTTATTTCTCAAGAGGCGGTCAACAAAAACAGTTTTTATTAAATTTCTATCAGGCCGTTAAATGAGCCGGGAGAAATTCCTTCCGCCATTTTGAAAGTTATTTAATTTTTGGCAGAGCCAACGGATTAAAAATTCTCCAAACAAAAATGAAATATGTTTGTCAGCTTTCGGATTCGGATTTTCCAAAAACCGATTAAACCGGAGCAAACGCGAATCGGCCGCCATTGTTTGATTTCGGAATCCCGAACGGAATTTCTTTTAATTAACGTGTTTGACTATGACTCTGAACCGTCATGGCGGAATATTCTGCGACGCAGGCGAATTTCATTCCAACACCGAAAGACACCTCATTTCGAGGATGGAAATATCTCCTAGCCGACGGTGAAGAAAACAAAAAATCCAAGCAACTCGGAAAGGAAAATTTTCCGACCTGATTCTCGGAAAATTATGAAACCCCTCGGGCTCACTTACCGATTCCGGAGCATATTTTACGTGAAAAAACTCGCAAGTGAGAAACGACGAAAGAGAAATAATTTGAGTGGGAGGATCGGTGGCACAGGGAAACTCATAGTTAATATTCAGACAAGTTAAGGAGATAACGTGACTCTGAGCTCGGCTGGAAATATTCGCCTGAGATGTCATGGAGTCCCGCGAGTATGAAAAATGGCAGCCATTGGAGGACGGCAGCGCCGCCCGCGGACAACTCCCCAACTAGAGCATTTATCACAATGGCGGAAGCGTCCCCATCGCCGACCGGATGATGCGCTTCCGGTGGAAATTCACCTGTCCCCGAAATAATTCAATCGAGAAGGTCCTGACAATCTTTGCCGGTTGACGGGAAATCCACGCCCATGCGGCTGTTTTCCCACACAATTCGCCGAATGTAATTAGCCGAAATGAAAACATGGAGGACACAAAAGAGAAAAGCTGGTCGGAGCTAATTCCCGGTTTTTAATATCTGTCCTAGGGACAATGCGGCCGGGGGCTGACATTTGGCCCGGTTTTCCGATGGCGGAGCCAATAATCCATTTGGCTCTCTCGAGGACCATTCTGTGGGGCCTGAAAGAGGGGGAAGGCTTGCGGCCATTGTCTCGAAGCAAATCCTCCTTGAGTGTATTTGCATAAGGATGAATTATTTGCTTTTTCATTAGATTAAGGGAAGTTAGGGTTTATTGGATCGATCCATGAGAAGAGTGGAGCCTTCGGTGATCCCCCGCTGATTCAGGTATCGCTGAAATGGTCCTTGGCTCCTTTTTAACAAAAATCCAATTCTCTTTTCACCATAGAGTAAAGGAAAATGGCCATTTGTGAAAGTTAAAATTCGCTTTCGGTCGTTTCATCTCCCTTGAATTTAGTAAAAAAAACACTTTAATGGTTATTTTAATCTTATATATGAATACTTTTTAATAATTTATATTATACTATCGTATTTTTTATTATTTATCTATATAATTGTTAATCCTCGTATGATGTATTGGTGTTTTTATTGGATTTACTTGATTTATATAATTTTGGTTGTTCATTTTCTGTATAATTATAATGATATTTTTATCATAAATTTTATATTTTGTTTTGTTTTTTAATACAATGGAAGAGTTCATGGTTTTCAAAAAACACAACAATTTTATAGTCAGGTTCACAAACTCTGTGATTAATAAATAATATAATTATTATCATCGTCTGCATAAGTTTATGATTTTTGTATTCACGTTATAATTTTTTGTTTTTAAACATTTCTTTTAATTAAACTTATAAAATAACTGAACGTTTAAGTAAACTTATATTTTTCAGTAACAAAAATTATTTATAACTTTTATAATTTATAATTAATATAATTTTTTTAATTATATTTATTATTTTAAATAACATTTTCCATTTATGATATTAAATTTTTTGTAAACAAATGAAAAGAGGAAAATATTGCTTATTATATTATCTGATTTATTAATTAAAAATAGTTTTAAATTTTGTATGTATGTATGCATGTATGTATGTATTATATGTATGTAAATCTCTACTCAGTTCACTCACTCCTAATTACTTTGACCCCTTTCAGAAGGAACCCTTCGTTCATCCCCCAACGAAACACATCCCCTCCGAGGAACGACCGCAGGTACAGCCCCCGCCCCGACGACCACACCCTCGCCCGAGGGTGGAAAAGCCCTTCCAGGGGGAAGGAAGGCTGGAGGGAGAGGACTATCGATCAGGGGAGACATTAACATGATTAAAGCGAAAGCTCAATGTCGCCTTTCACGGTTCGGTTTCCCCGAAGAATCGTCACCGAGGCGAGTGATCTTTCGGGCATCGCTGATCTTTCGCTGATCTTCGAGCTTTCATTTGCACATTTCCAGACATTCGCTGTGCTTTTCCCAAACATGTTTCCATTATTCCCGCCCCAATTGGGAAACAATCGCCACTTTAATTGATTGGCCAGTTAATTAGGGCTTTTACATGAACTCAATTATCGTGCATTGCAATGAGAATTATTCTCTCGACTGATATATGCTTTTGTATGACAATATAGTATGTAAAAACTATGTAAAATATATACTAATACTTTTTTATTTGTATTGATTTATAATATTCCTGACTTTTTGGCATTAAAATAGCAGTGTAAAAAATGTAAGGGTTGTACTTATTATTTCTTTGTCTCTCCTTTATCTATTTTTTTCTTTACATTGTTTATACATTCTGTTATTATATTCTTTAATTGTATGTATAATATATTCTCAACTCTACGGAGTCATTTTTTTATCTATACTTTTATTCTTTCATAAGGTTGTTATCTTTGATTGTCTAATTCTTCTAAAAAACCTTTTCTTTTCTCTGACGTCATTTCATTCGTTTTCTCCCTTTTTACTTTACCTCCTCTCCTTCTTGTATCCTTCTCACCCTCTTTCTATCTTCACTTCTTAAATTTTTGTTGCCTCCTCACTTTCGTGGCCTCGAGCCATCTCCGAACCCTTCAACCCTTTCGAGGAGTGTTTCGGTGCAAAATCAGCAAACTTCCCTTTCCCCTCCGCCCCGGAACAACCGCAAACCGACCCCAAATTAAGGGGATGAATGTTTCGGGAAATCTTCTTTGAAAAGGCGGCCGTTGTGGAAAGGCAAAGCTTTTCCGAAACATAATCTCTTACAGAAAGTGTAGACGAGGTTTGCGTTATGCTAAATCCGACAGTAATTTCTACAGTAATTACGACAGCATGAATGAAATATAGAGATTAATCCTGAGGGGGAACTTTTGTTCGCTTTTTAAGTTGGCGTTTCTTTACCGAACAGCAGAAGAAAGCAGAGTTGACGGACGACAGCGAAATATGTAGCCTAGGCTTCCAACGGTTTTAAAGGGAATTTTTCTCGGCTTCTGGGGATGTCCTCGCAGTCAGCGAAGGATTGCAAATCTCCGGGGAGAGAATTCACTTCGCTGACAGAAAACTTCCTCTCGATAACGCGTCACCAGCAAAAAAATGAACTTCCTCCCGAGAAAAACTTTCCCTTTCCCCCAATTAGAATATCTCCGCAGAACTTAGTTTTTTATCGCCCGCAGGAAAACTTTCCGCAGCGACAGCAAGTCAGGAGGAAAGAGGTTCCCCGCGGGGTTCTGTGGCAGTGCACCACTTGAGAACATCCCCAAACATGAAAAACCCTTTCCGGGAGAGGAAAGATCCTCCTGGAAGACAATGGAAAAGGCGGGAGGACGGACCCGAACCAGAAAAAGGCGGATGGAAGCGGGAAAAGCAGAAAAAATTAATAAAATTCTGACACGTTCGAGTTTTTCCAGTTCGAACGTCATTAATTCCATAAGTCGGAAGGTTTTCCTGCGAGGTGGGGAGGAAGAGCCGGGGGATGAACCCCACCAAACAACCAACAATGAAAATGCTCGACCTTTAGAGAAACGGTTTGAGCGCTTCGAGTCATCACAACAATTTACCTTTCGCTGTCGTTCATTCTGCTGTCCCCCATGTCGGAATCAGTTCCCGAGGCACTTCGTCCTCTCAAAAGGTTCCACAGACACAATGTGTGACGCTATGCAGCCGCGAGAAGCGAAAAAGTGCAGAAGATTGGAAAGCAACGGAGAGTGAAGAATAGAGTGCGAGTGTTGAAAGTTCGCCACGGGGAGATTTTTTGTGGGGGTGATTAAATCTCGAAATGATATTTGTGAATAAGTCGAGAGAACAATGGAGAAAAGAGCTCTCCGGGCTTTTGGGAAAATTTAAACTTTTCTCCGTTTGAGGAAAATCCTCGTCACTCAAAAATAATAAAGTTTCTTTAACAGAAATAACTGATTAAATATTCACTTGCTTGTTATATTTATTGACTTTCGCCTTCGGTATTCGCTTAAATTCAGCGAATTTTACAGAGTTTCTTTTCCGCCTTCCATTTTTGCCTTTAAATGATTTCCTCCATATTTAAAAAGTTCATTCCCGCCTTTTAAAAGGGCCAATGTGACCTCTCAAACATATTTTTATTTTCCTTTTTTAACTTAGATTAATTTTCAGATTAGAAATTATTACATCAGTCATTCAGTTATGATAATTATAGTAGAAATTTATTGATAATTGTAGATTGTGACAGTTTTTCCATTTTCTTATTCTTCCTTTTTTCCTTTTTTTTTGTTTTTCAATTCAAAAAAACGGCGGGCGGTTACAATAAAGTCGTTAACCGGTCAAAAAGACCTCTTCGGCAGTTTTAACATTCATTCACTGATGCGATGTAAAATACACCTTCCAGAAATGTCGGTACAAATCCTGTACTCTTTCATCAAGAAAAAATCCATCGGGATTCGACCGCGGCCATTTTGAATCTGTTAGAACACATTTCGTGTTCGGATCCCATTATTATTTTTCAAAACTAAAAACCCTCAAATTATTCTACCCCTAAGTGAATTAATCATTGTACTTCTGTACTCCTTTCTACTCCGACTCACTTCAGATCGATCAGCGAAGGCTTCCAGTGTCGCTTTATATTCTTTCAAATATGTCCTGTCGGGGTTGAGTTCAACGCAACGGACACTGAAAGACGGAGGGAAAGAGAGAGAGGAAAGAGAGGGAGAGAGAGAGGGGGCGGTGGAGGGCAAGATGGGAGGACGAGGGAAGAATCGAAAAGGAATATATTAAAGAGAACAAAAGTGGATATTCCTCAGCAGTCGAAGGGAGGATTTTTTATCTGGGAAGGGAGACGGGGGTTTGTGTTGGTTTGGAGCGAGGGGGCAAGGGGGCGAGGGAGAGGAAGGAGTAGTCGATTGAAGAACGATGGAACACTTAGAACAGCTCGATTCAATGGCGAAGGATAAAAGGCACTGAAATGCCCAATTAAGACGTAAATAATAGGCGTATATAATATACAAATATAAGTGCTTATCCGCTTTTATCGAGTTTTTCTGTTTCTCTGTTTCGTCTGCTTTTTCTTTCTTCTTACATTATGTTTTTTTCTCGGAGTTTTCTTTTTTCTTCTGCTTTTTCTCTTTATCACTACTTTTTTTGCTTCTGCTCTTTTTCTTTTATAAACATTCTCATGTATTTTCCCCGTTTCTTTTACTTTCTGCTTTATTTCCCTATTTCTCCCTTTTCCTCTGCATTTTCCTACCTTTCCCTTCCCAGAAAAGGATTAAAGTGAAGGAAATGGCCAATTAAAACATAAAATTCTTGCCTAAAAAGTTGGCCATTTTATGATAGATTTGTTGCTTTGATTTGGCCTCACATGAATTAAAATTGGGCAACTTTCGGATGGATTTTCCAGCGGGGAAAAATGGGACTGAGTGTCAACATTTGTCGACGTTTTCCCCCTCTTTCTTCCCCCCAATGAGAGCTTTTCCTTCAGGTTTCGACCGTCCGATCAAATCCAATCTGTCAACACCCGAAAATCCAATTTGTAAATGCTTTGCTTAAAAATCAAAAATCCCCTGACAGGTAATATTTCATAATCAAAAAAAAAACCTTTGAACATTCCCAGGATTTCCACCCTTTTCTTTCCTCCCCTTTCTCTGTTTCCCCAGTGTTCCTTGTTAAAAAATAAAAGGGGAAATCCATTGTTCGCCTCGTGGAAACTTATTTGATACAATGAAAACCTTTGCCCCCGAATCCCTTCCCTTGTCACGTCACTTCAGATCATACAAATGTTACATCACTCGCAGCCACCCTCGCCCCGAGGGTGGCTCTCCCTCCCCGAGGGGCGCAGCGAGGGGACGAATCGACTTCCGTTCGTCCTTGGGGGGCGCGTGGGGCTCCCGAGGTGTTTGAGCCGCCATCCCTCACCGTGGGGGTTGAAAAAATGAGGAAATAACAAAGACTCGCGGGGTTGTGTTATAAAAGCGGACAGCACACGATGGGAAACGTTTTGAGTTTTGAAAATATGCAGATGGGGCGTGACTGCGGTTGTAACTTTTTTTTAATTAATTCCCTCTTTTAATTTTAGATGTTGTCCCCTCACTCACTCTCCATGTGGAAGTTTCGACACCTTGAACGATGTGGCGACAAAAAAATTATTTTTCCAATTTAACTTTATTTTAAATAGTTTATTGTATAGCTGTGCGACAGTCCAGGCAGCCTTATTTCAGGAAATGTAGGAACACAAACATGGCGGAGAACCATTATACTGATTTTTGCCTCTACATTCGTGACAAAATTCCTCATACTGTGCATTATCCAAATTTTTCTAATTAATATTTTCTGAAAGTGGATTTCTTAAGCTTTCAAACGCATCCGCTTTAATTTTAGAGAAATCATTCTGAGTGGGTGAAATCGTGCCGCCAAAGTCACCACGTCAACAGCGGCCACCGACAGTTGAAGGGAACCATTGTAAGAGGGAAGACAGAGCGTCTCCCCTCTGAATTAAAAGAAAAACGAAATGGAAGACTCTCAAAAAGGTGATCGGGGGCGAGGGGCTAACAAATAAAGGGGGCCATTAGAGTGGGGGCGGGGCGGATAGCAAATGCGAGGAGATAAAGAAAGTTGTAAAAGTAGTCGCCGGGAGAGATAAATTGGGAGCCGATGGCCGAATGGGTAACTTTGTTTGGGTGTTCCCTCCCCCGGGCGAGGGAAAAGTCGATTCTTTGTATGGCAAGTTTTATCTTTTTTAATTAAAAACCGGAAAGGGATGCGGGGAAAAGGAGCGCGATTCGATTTCAATTCCCTGTTTCGGTTATGGCGGTTAAGACAAAGAAAAAATTAATTTCGTCTTTATCGCTCGGCGAATCGTCCAAGAACAGAGCTTTTTGAGTTTCGCAATGAAATAGGAAAATTCATCACAGTTTGTGAAGTTTCACTGCTTCGTGTTTCATTATTAAACGCGTGATGATGTAAAATATACACTAAAACGCTTTTATTTTATTTTTTCTTTATTTATTCCTCTTCCATTTACTCCAATGGAGGGGATATTTATCTACGAAATATACAATTTAACATTTTTATATTAATAAAATCCCAGTCTGCGTCCGGCCACGACTTTTGTTCGAGTCGGAATTTTTCAAAAATCAACCTTGTTTGATCATCAAAAAACAATTAATAGAGGGAGCAGTCGAATTGAGTTCAATTCCAGGGTTGCCAACTTTTGGAGGTTCAAAGAACCCAACGGGATTTTTAGGGTTTTTAAGTCGTTTTTAATTTCAGCTTAACTCATATTAAGTTTAAGTCATGTTTTCCCACCTAAGAAAAACTATACAGTAAATTTTTTAGAATGAATAACTGCTTAATTTTTCAATAAATGAATTTAGTTTTTATACTTTTACGAGTTGGGGGTTGAAACGCAAAGCTCACAGGGGGTGGAGCCCCGTTATTTATTCATAATTTTGTTCTTCTCTCCCTCAGAAAAATATTTAATATTCAACTTTAAGTACGTAATTATTACTTTCGAAAATAAATATTTACCACCTCAGTAAATAAATTATAATTCTTTTTCCTTATCATGAACATTTTTTATAATATTCCGGTTAATTTTCCTCTTTCTGTGTACTGTAATAGCGACTTCCGGCGGGAAACGGGAAAGAGCTCAGGTGCGCTGGGGATGATGGGGAGGAAGGGTGGCCGCTCACCCCTCGACGTGTAGCAGAAGAAAGTTCACAAGGAGAAAAAGAGAGTTCAAGGAGAAATCGAAATTGATGATTTTTATGAAATCAACAGAGAAAATATAATTTCCACTCGAGCGTTTGGGGAAACTCTCACGACCTCAGAACGAATTTTTCTGCACAGCTGACCGATCTCCCATCCGAGAGCTCAACCCCCGCAACGTCCACATATCCACCCTTAACTACCCCTCATGTTCGTTCTTACTTCCGGTCATTCATCCCCGGGCAGAAACACTAAATTTCCTCGCATTGCCATCTTTCCCTTTTTATGCGTTCACTTTCCAGCGGGAGCCATAAATCCACGTCCACCCGAGACGAAGAGGGCGCTGCGGTGCTGTCAGCAACCCCTGTCGCGCACCCGTGTGTAACCCTGACATTCAGACGCCCGTAAGCGCTGCCCTTTAGGAATAACGCAAAGTTCACCCCTTTCGTGAGCGTGGGGTTGCGAGTGCCAACACCTCCCCACATCGCGAGCGCTTTTTACTTTCTCCGAACGTATTGCTTTTGCCACGAGTGTGCGCCACAGGTTGTCGTAATTGTTTTTAGATATTTTGTCCCGCCCTTTCCTGTTCCCCCCGCAGTTCGTTCGAGTCGAACGGTTCCGTTCGAGGAGAAATCACCGCGTGAGTCTCACCAGAGGACAAAAGACATGCAGAGGTCAAAATGACCGATGAATCACAATTTCTTTTCAATGAAATGGACTTTCTAGTTAGAAATAATGCAGATAAATTACTTCAATCATTCGCTTAATGTAATTGTGATGAGGGGTTGTTCCATTTTATCTTTTTTGTCTTTTAAGCCTTTAACTTAAACCTGTATTTAGTTTTGAAATATTTAGTTTAGTTATAATTGTAAAATAATGAAATATAATCAAATTGAATATATTTACTATATGGAAATATTAAATCATAATTAAAAATGATTGAAAAATGCACGAAATGAGTCTCCTGCAACAAGCCAACAGCGGCGCTGTCCTCCCTCTCATCCCCCTCTCCCTCCCCCTCCCCCTCCCCCTTCCCCACACATATGGAGAAAGCAATAACTGCGAAATACAAATCATAAAAAAATAAAACCATCGTAAACTTTTTCTTCGCACGCGGCCAACAAAATAAAATGCCCTCATTCAAGCACTCCTTTCCCGAAATCTGCACATCCATGCACAATGGCCACGATGGGCCCGCCGCGTTTTATGGCCCCATCGTGGCCCCTCGGCTCCTTCGGAGGGCACAATTTGTTTTGTTGGCTGAACAGAAAGGCTGAACCTTTTGGATTTGGGGCGATTAACGATTCCTTTTGCCTCCGACATGTCGTTCCTTCGTTCCTCCGGAGCTTTTTTTATTGTATGGGTTTGTTTAGCATACGACGTCTGCGCCGTCCTGGAATCGATTCGCCGATATCTGCCCCAAGGGGTGGCCATGTTGCACGACCCCATTTGCATAATATTCTTTTCTTCGTTCATCTTCCCGAGATTTCATTATAACAAAAACGATAAACCACGTGTGTAAACTTGATAATAAATAACATTTTAATGTACTCATTTCCTTGCAGTATTTACTCTATTATTAGTATGATGCCACCTTATGTTTTATCTACTGTGTATTATTATAATAAAATGGTAGTATATTTTGACTATGAAATTTGTTATCAGTTCGTATCGAAAAATACTGTCAATTTTTAAATAAATCCGGGTTCTGTTATTTTCTTCTCTTTTATCATTTCTTTTTCTTTTATTCTTATTCTCATTTACTTTGTTTTAATTTTTAATTAAAATTTATACAGGAAATCTTTGTTTTTTTTTTAATTGTTTAATTTTTTATTCCAATGTTATAATTAAATTTTGTAAGTTATTAATACGTGTTATTTTATTATATTTAGTGTATTTTATATATTACATTTATATTATTATATTATATTTAGTGCGGCCCGCCAAAACGATTCCAAATTGAAATTGAGTAAAAATTTGCTCAACCTGAATATGTAGGATTTATATTGTAAAAAGTATTATATTAAACATTTAACCCGACTTCTTATCAATGGAAATTGGAAAAGTGAGAAGGAATCTTCTCGCCTCGAACCCATCCGTTAATTTGCATTCCCCAGCCATAAATCCCTCCATTTCGAGGGGGCCACCCGAAGGGGGGGCGCCCCCATAAATTTGCAAAAATTACGCTCAGACTCCATTTTTCTCTGCGGGCGATCGGTTGCCCATTATCTCGATTACCTCGCTCTCTAATCGCCTCAGCCACTCCGCTCATAATGTATTACCTTGTGGATACAATCGCGGGCACGTGCAGAGGCCTCCCTTGTGCGCATGCGCATTCGGCACCGCGACTAAGAATATGTGGACGAATTAAAAGATGATGGCCTTTGGGCAGACATTTGATGGTTTCCGCTGTCGTTCGCTGTGTGAGTTCATAAAAAGTGTAGGCGTTACAAAGCAAACGAACGCCGTCATTTGTCAACTTTGTGTTGACACGATTTATTATTTTTTGGGGTTTTTGGATTAAAAAATAATAATGTGCATCTGATGTAGCGTTTATTGTAGCGCTCTTCTGCGTTGTAAAGCGAAGGACAAAAATACATATAATGTTATATTTTTACACGCGAATGAAAGAGCGAAAGAAGGCCGATTGTGTTAAGTTTTGATTTATCCTTTTGACTGTTTTTTTAAGTACTTTTGTTAGCAAAATTAATCGGTTTATGCACGAGTAACTGTTACTAATTGCCCGCATTTTCTTTTTCTTTTTACTTTTTCCTGCTTTTTTATGTTTTTCTTTTCCTTATATTCATTTTTTTCCTAACTTAGGTGGGAAAAAACGCTCCACTTAGAAGTTCAAAATTGGACGACAGCGCCGACGACCTCAGCAAAGTGGGGGCAGGTGCGACCAAGTAATTGGTCTTCTTCCGGGCCCAGAGAAGAAAAATAAGGCGAGAGGAAAGAGACCGCCACTAAATCACGGTGGGCCCGCGCGGTCTGCGCCTCCCCATAAAAAATTCAACTAAATTTCCTTTTAACAGTCGCTACGCAATTAATTTGTGCACGCAGTGCGTAGCGAATTTAAAACTATAATTCAGCATTTGGTGCTCCCTCTGCTTAACCCTTTTGTTCAAAAGCAAACTGAGGATTTAATTTTTGATATTTCACGCCTGAAGAAACCTGTTTAGACTTTCATGAGCTCCGATGCACAAAGAAAGTCTAAGCACGTTTTTGCAGGGACGTTTCAAAATCCCGCTTTTGACGACAGTTGAGCAGTTCGGCGTGGCTTTAGACTGAGTTGGCGAGAAACGAACGCTCTTTGACGCCGATACCGAACGGATGAACGTGCATAATGTTATCCGTGATTTTCCCCCGCCCCTCTTTTAAAAGCCCAAATGCTTAAGCTCCGAAAGGGGAATGTTATGAAACAAAAACTCCGAACGGATTGAGAGAAAGCCTTTTTGGCTTTCCAACAAGTCGTAGTGGCAGGGATCAAGTGGAAAATTTCCAAAAGAAAAACACTCCCCGTGGAAATTCAATCGAAAGACTTTCCTGACACTCTACAGTTCAATAAATGTATTTTTCCGATATTTATAGGCCGTCTCTGGAAAAAACGGAAAAGAAAGAAGAGCGCCAAGATAAACTCCTCGTTCCCTCGCTTCTTTCTCTCTCTCTCTCTCTCTCTCTCACTCCCTCTCTCTCAACAAAAAAAATTTATGCCTCGCTCATAAAAATGCGGTTTAGAGCTTTTGCCTAATTATCGAAGACTGGGACGCGAAAGAAAAGGTTGTCGATTCGGTTTTCCCTCCCCGTTCGCCCCCTCGTAATTTCCAGACATGTTGTTTCCGATGTCGGCACAATTTTCCTAATTAGATTCACCATTGTTGCGGTCAGAGGAAGGTCCGCCATCTTGAATGCACTCGGAATGACCTAATTGCCATAGAGTGTGTGAATTCGTCGGAGAAGTTTTCGCATTCGATGACCGTTACGTTTATAACTTTCCCATTTCTTTCTTTCTCTCTTTCCTTCATCTTTATCTCTCACTTTTTTCATTTCTCTCATTTCACATTTCTCTCTTTATCTTCTTTCTAATAATCTAATTTCTATAATAATAATCTAATTTCTAATAATCTAATAATCTTCTTTCTAATTCCCTAATCCGTTTTCCAAGTGAAAATTCTTGTGTTCGCGGGCAGTCGAAGGCTTTCGCCCTAATTAAAACCCACCCCCGGCCACTAATTATCAGAGGGGCGAAGGGGGAGGGAGAGCCAACGCTCCGACCTCGTATTATTCGGCAATTAAAATTAACAAGAGCACGAAAAGAAAAGAAGTTTCTTTCCGGGACGAAAATGGCCGGAGCGTGGAAAACTCGTTTCGGGTTACCGACCCATAAAAAACGCTTCCCTCCCTTGGAAAAGACGAGTCGCTCCACCTGCCGACCCAGTTTCCAATCTTCGTTTCCGGTTGGCCTGGAAAATGGCTTCGTCCCTTGGTGTGGGGCCCGAAGGCCAAATCGCGGGAGGGGACGGGAGTGAATTATGAAATCAGAATGAGAAATGTCTCCAGGTTCGAAGAGATGGGAGTTTCTCAGGGAGTGAACATTTGTAGGTTTGCGGGGGACGGAGGGGTGAAAGACTTTTTTTGGGGGCGGATCGAAGAGTCTTCTCATTTAGCTAAAAACCTTATCCTCATCAATCATTCGGAAGCTCCATGTCGGGGATAAAAAATAAGAAAGTTTTCATTTTGTTCCGTGTGTTTTCGTGTTTATGCAAAAGAAGTGATTTTTCCAAAATTAAAATCGATTCTTCGATCGTCGTGATTTGCATGCGCCCCCTCTCCACCCCTTTCCAACCCCCACACTTCATGTTATACTCTCTCTTTCCCTCCTGCTTCATTACGGTTTATCATGGCCCCTCTCTCCCGTTACACTCTCACTTTTTAATCTGATCCGCTCGAGCGTTCCGCCCTCGCCTCCGCTTCCGTTATTAATTTTGCATTTGAGAATCGCCCCCCAAACGCACCCCTCGCCCCCACTCTCTCCCCTCTCCCCCACACGGGAATCCGCTCTTCGCGAGGGTCAGAGGTCGCCCCCCGATGGGCATTCGTTTTCCGATGAACCTCCCCGTTTAATTCCTTCCGTATCCGGACGTTGGGGAAGGAGAAAGTGGAGAGAGGAGAAAACACGAAGAGAGAGAGAGAGAGAGAAGTGGAAGGAGATAAAGAGAAGAAGAAAAAGGGAGAGGAAAAAGGAGAAAATGTTAATGAGGGAGAAGGAGTACGGTAACAGAGACAGAAAGAGAGAGAGAGAGAGAGAGAGTGGCGATGTGAACGGGAATATTTGCACTTCCCCGCTCTCTCCCAAAGGCCAGGAGAGAAAGATGTCAAAATGGGCGTAAGTGGCGGGTTAATCCGGATTAGAGTTAAGTGCTTTAAGCTGTACTTTGCTTTCGATCGCTGAATGAGCTCAAAAATAGATTTGGAGGGCGACTCTCTGCACCGGGCTTTCCCCCTCGAATTGGGTGCACTTTTGGGGATTTGGGGGCGAGGGGCCCGGGGGAGCACTCTCGGATTTCTTTCGCTTATTGGATTTGGAACACTTTGCCAGTTGGTGGGAGTTTGTCATTCTTCCGGGAGAAACTTCTCATCTGCTTTCGGGGAAAGTGCTTTAATTTATGCGATCACTTCAAAATCCGGGTTCGGGTGGAAAATGGCGGAATTTAAAATCGAGTCACAAGTCACTTCCGAAGTAGATGAATAGATTCTGTTGTTGAGAGTATTTGTCACGCACAGCTGTTACGAGATTGTTCCATTTACACCGCAATGCTTACACAAAGGTTAAACTGTGTATAAGTTTATAACGACAGGAAAAAGGTTTAATATTTTCAAAGAAAGCGAAAGTTAAACGTACAAACACATGTGACGTCTTTATCGGGGCCAACTTCGCTGACGAGGGCCTTTCGGGTCGAAAGTGCTCATGAAATCGCTTACGTCTGCTTGTTCGAATTCGCTTTCATAGTTTTTGCTAATTCGCATCGTTTTAACCAATTTATTCAGCCTTAATTCGCCAATCACCCGAGTGTGAAATCTCGAGTTCCCGATTAATTGAACCGGACTGAAGCTTTCGAGTCTGCGGTTGTGTTTGTTTAGGGCAACCCCTGGTGCTTTCGTTCCGTCAACGTCAACAGCAACCGGGCAAAAGATACTGAACAACTTCAAAGTTGCTAAGAGGAAGAAATTGTAAAAAAGCAAAGAAAAGAAGGGATCCAAGCAGAAGAAAACGACTGTCCCTTTCAATCCAGTGGGACGCCCAATTCCCTCTTCCATAATTCGTAATCACGGATAAATTATCTGTATAATAGATAAATTATTTCGCTTATTATCCGTCACGCCCATGAAAAATAACAAAAACAATAAACAAACTCATTTATTATTGGCTAAGTGAGTTCCTGAGCAGTCGTTACTTTGAATTAAGACGCGGAGGCGCACGAAGAGAGGGCACCACATAAGCTAAGCATGCGGCATTTCCTCCCCGCCGGAAGGAAAATGGAGGAAATCAACGCTTAAAATACATTTCACTCGACTTTTCTTTTAGAAGGATTTTCACTTTCATTTCTTCCTTCCCACCGGTCTGTTTGTCTGTCCGTCTGATGTTCTTCCACCAAAAAACCGGTTAAATATAAAAGCATTCAAATTTATTCTCGTTAAAATAACATCCGATTTATTAATTATTTCGCACTCTTCGTTATTTTGCGAATCTATTTTTAGAAATCTAATTTTGTAAATCAATTTCGAGATCTATTTTTGAAAGTCTACTTTAGGAACTGTCTCTCTATGGAAAAATGGATGTTTTTAGTGAAATTGTTTCGTCTGTGGTATTTATTTATTGATTTTATAAGAGTAAATTTGTCATAACATTTATTTTTACTCTGTTTAAAAATTTTATAATTAAATAATAATTGATTGCGGGATTAAATATTCAACTGTAATAAAGTATAATAACAAAATATCGTTTTGCCATCGGTTGAAGACGTTCGTTTGGAGAAATCGATTCCCAGGAAATGAGTTAAAAAAACCTGAACAAACAGAAAAAAGGTAAATAAAACCTGTTAATAATAAAAAAGCTTATGGCCCCATTAAAGCTCTGTATAGTGAATCTAACGATGAAATACAAACAGGAGAGTTTATTTAATGACTCCACCTTTAATTACCTTCGAACTGGGGGGAAGCAGAGCCGAAGAAAACAATTTGGTGAGGTAGTTGCGACAGCAGCAGTCGCTTCTTTGTGTCGCAGAGGAGCGAAAGTGTTAACTGAGGTGTTTTCCCAAATTCACGTCTGGATGGACACTGCTCTCAGGCACGGGGAGTCAAGTGAGCCGGCAAAATAAAACCCTGAATTGATTTTCCATTAAAGCTCAAAACTTCCGCTTTATTAGATTTCTCTTCTGGTAAATTTTAAATGAATTTTTCCGGATGAAAAATCTTCAATTTCTAAGGTTTTGCATTTTCAAATCAATCTTTTCATAAAATTTACTCGAAAAAAAATTAACTGAATTTTTCCGCTCGGAGTAACGACTAAAAAGGAATTTTAATGAGCTGAATTTGTTTGCAAAACCTTTGCGAACCTTCCAGAGGAAACGCTATCGCAGTCCGACAGCGGCGACAGACTGAGTTGCTGTCTTTGCACCTCATTCGATGAGGAGGAGACACCAATAAAGCAAAAAATGAAAATAATTCTATGAATTTGAAAAGTGGAACCGCAGAGAAGAATCTGGGGAGGAAGAAAATAAAGAAGGGAGAAAAGAAAAATAAAGAAAAAAAGAAAACAAGAAGAATTTGAGTTAAAAGAAAATAAAAAGAGAAAAGAAAATGATAAAGAAAGAAAAAAGAAAAGAATCTGAAGAAGAAGAAAATAGAGAACAAAAATATAAAAAAGTAAAAATGCGCCTATTTTTATTTCGTACATTGGTTATCCAAATATAATATGAAATAAATAAATATTTGACATAACCAACAATATATGAAATTCAATGTTATATCTTATTTTAAATCTCAGATTATACACTTTATAAAATGCATTTTCGTCCTTTTCTTTTCATAAACGGATAAACCACTTATTCCGAACGAGTTTTTATGTTTCTTTTGAATTTGCTGACTTTGCTGAGTTGTGGAATCGCGATGCAACTAATGACGAGTCAGGGGTGAAAGTGAGGGGTGAAAGTGAAGCAAAACCAATTCGCAGTGACGCTTTATCTAATTCGACATCTGAATTTTGGTCCGAATTCGTTATTTCAATTTTTATTCGGGAAACGCTTAAGTCCTTTTGACACATTTCCAAATGGGTTTCCTTTCGGGTCGCCGCCTCCCCCTGGCGCCTCCCCTCGCACGACAGCGAGTCAGCGATTAAGCGATCCTGTCTTCATTAGCCGTCGATCACCGGCAAGGAGATAAATACTTATCTAAGAATTTTGAAAATACGTGGATGGGAGAGATTACATCTTTCAAGTTTTGCACTCTAACGGTTTTTGCAAGCAGGTTTTTTGCAAATTGATTCTTTTGGGTTCGATTCAGGGGTTTTTTAGATTTTAGACAGATCTTTTGTATTATTTAAACAATGGAATTACATAAAATATTGTTATTGTATGGAAAATATAGACATATTTTATAATTTCTTCCTTAATTATGAAAATAAAGATTCGAAATCAAACGTATTTATTTTTTTATACTAAAATACTTCTGTCGGTTCACACTTTTTACTTATTATCTAATTTTTGTTTTCTAAAACGTTTGAATTGTCGCCATTTTGTCATCGATTTGTATGTGACCGCCCCTGCGAATAAGTGCTTAGACTGGCGAAATGCGCGTCCGCGTGGCGGGAAATCTAACGAGTGTTCGCCGGGCGTAATATCCGAAATAGAAAAGCAGACGATCGTTTGCTCTTGACAAAGTCATTAAAGAGAAAAATAAACGATACTTTGCCCGAGTCGTAATTACTAAACATTCACTCCCAAATCAAATATTTAATTTCTTCCTGCGTTTCTAATGAGTTTATTATGCAAATGAAAATGTCAGAACCGAATAACCGCCATCGATTGTCGTTGTTTATTTCCGCATCCGTTTTCGGTGTCTTCTCACGTGTTGCCCGCGAAAAAAAATTCAATTTTAACAAAAAATTTTAAAATCTCCACTCCATTTTTCTTTGAAACGCCGAATCGACATTGCTCAATGACTTGATCAGAGAAAGAGAGAGAGAGGGTGAAGAGACGAAGATAAAAACGTATAGACTGAAGAAGGCAATCATAAAGATAAAAAGAAAGAAAGTGAGAGGAAGAGAATGAGGGAAAGAGAGAAGCAAAAGAAAGACAGAGAGAGAAAGAAGAGAGAAGAGAGAAATAGAGAGAGAGAGAGAGAGAAAAAAATTTAGCTTCTTCCCTAAGTAAGATTCATCTCCTAAGTGTTTTGGCAACCGACGTAATGGCCCAGCTCACGATGTCTTCTTCTTCTGAAGGAGATAACGCGCAGATTAACCGGAGATGCGGAAGAGCTCCAGCTGATGATTTATGGGTGTGCTGTTTCAGCGATATAATCGCTGATCGTCAGGCTACTTCGTGGGATTCCGCCCCCTCCCAAAGTACCGAGAGAATAGTTTTTTTCCATTCACGGATTGTTTTAAGAACGAGACTATTTTCTTTTATTTATAATATAAATTATAATCCCTTATTTTATAATTATAATATAAAAAAACAAGTATGAATAAAAATATAATTATAAATTTTCAATTAAATTTATTATTTTAGTTTAAAATTTTCTTTTCTTCTTTTCTTACACTAAAAAATGTGCGAACGACTAACATTAAGTACAAAAATTCAGAGCACAAAGAATATAACCGAAAAGATAAAATCATATGAAAATATAGAATTAATAAATACCAAAAATGTTTAAATAATTAATCAGTTATATAAATTTGTTTATCGAGCATTTGTTGATTAAAAAGTAAACATTTTGTTCACTCCCACATCGATTCCCATAAAGATTAATAATATAAAAGCAACATATTTTTGGAAAAGTGAATAATGGCTTCTCGTATATTTTTATTAGGGGCGACATGCGTGGGTTGCCCTCACGCAACGCGTTACGCCGCGCTTTGATGAAATGCCTTGCGGAATGTTGGGAATTTCCCGACAGGGAGCACCACCTGAGCCTGAGTGCCTTGATGAATGGGGGCCGAGGAAAGCCTGGGCTTTTTTACTTTATATCCACCTCTCGAGGATTCGTCCTGCACTTTGAGGAGATCGTCGTGGAAGCAGACAAAGGTTTTCGCCATTGAAGGCATTGCACTTTCCTGTTCTTCTGGTTCTTCTTCTTTCACTACCTTCTGCCTTATACTCTCTTCTCCTTATACTTTTCTCTCCTTTTTTTTCCCTCTCACTTGGCTTATCTTTTCATATTCTTCTTCTCCTCTGTTTTCTTCTTATTATTATTCATCTCTGTTTCATTTATATTTTTCTCTTCTTGTTTTTTTCCTTTCTGTCCTCCTGTGCTTTCTACTTCTTTTTCTTCTTTTTGTTCATCTCTATTTTCCTCTTTTTTCCTAATGTTTTTCTTCTCTTTAGTTCTTCCTTTCCTTCTGCTTCTTTTTCTTCTTATTTTAGTCAGTTCTTCTTTTTTATGACCTCTCTCCTGCTCAGGTTTTGCATTACCTGAATGAGGTCCTCGAATTTGTGCAAAAGCCTCCTTCGTCTGCTCCAATCAACGAAGAAAAGCGAAGAACGAGTCGGTTTTTTGCAGACTGGAAAAGTCACACAAATTCTTTTTCCACCGATCAACAAAGCAATTTTTACGTTTTAAAAAATAATAACAATTAGTAGCAATTGCGGTAATTAACGAATAGAAAAAGACTGGCGTTTTCCTTCTTTCGTCGTTAGACCGGCCGCCATCTTAGATTCTTTATTAATCGTTATTTTCAAACTTAAAAAAGAAAATGTCGGAATGTGACGAGGGAAAAAGCTCGCATTTAGCAGAATTATTTCTCGATTGCTCCCGACAACAAAACTGTTTATTCCGTTGGGGGAGCCAAAAGCCGGCGGCTTTTTTAATTAAACCCCGAAAACCAATTATTATTGACTCACTAATTAGTGGAAATAAATTAAACTCCATCCTCGACAGAAACTGAAATGCGTCTGCTGCATTTATTGCAAAACTTGCATTTGTTTGAATGCAAACATTGCACTGAATGGTCTTTTTTATTTTTGAAAATAAATATGCCGTCGCAGTCAGTTTTAATCGCCATTTTTAAAAATGGCCGCGGGGCGGGCATAAAAATGAACAAATCAAATAAATAAATTATCCACGGCAACTATTACAAAATTGATATGTTTTTATTTAATTTATATTTAAATTTCGTGTTTAAGTTACTAAGTATACTAAAAATATTGTCGTCTCTTAAAGAGAAACTCAATCCGCGAAGGAATAATTTTTTAAAACTCTCAAAGGAAAAACAAGTAAATTTGTTTTTGGCAGAAAATGACGTGAGAACATAATTTAATTTGGCGTCCAAGTGAAAAAAATTTTCCTTTTAAAGTTCGTAAATTTTTTTGTCGTTATAAATAATTAATACTTTTAGAGGTTTGAGTCGTTTAAAGTTTTTAGGGAAATGCGGTTTCCTTTAACTGTTTTCAACATGGCCGACTCACACCTCCGGTGACGGAATCGTTTCTGTCTATGCAAAAACAGAAAAAGAGAGGCGAAAAATGGAAAAATGGTAAGAAGAAGAGAAGAAGTAGAGGAGGAGAAACATTTTAAAAAATGGCGGCTCAGCCATTTGCTTCCAATTTCAATAAACGCCAATTTATTTAAAAAATAATAACACTTAAACTCGGGATGTTATTAAAAGTAATAAAAGCTGAAAAATAGGTTTTTCGGCTCTGAAAATATGAAAAGCTTTTTAAACCGTTAATTTGGTTCTCCAGTTTGGGAAAACCGGGAAAATAAAAAAATTTGTATTTTCATTGTATTCAAAAAATTATTTTTCCTTTTTAGACTAACTTTTTACTGACCTTTATTCAAATTAATATCACTCAGTCGCTATTAATAAATAACAATGCAGTTAATTTTTCATTTTTAAAACTCTGCTCTTAAATAAAATTGTTTATTAATTACAAAATTATTTAATTTATAAAATTAAATTCAGTAATCGTATATAAATTACATACATATATCAACAATTTATAAATAGACAATTAATTATCATTTAAGCAAAAATAAACAAAACTAAATGCAAAGAAATAGAAAGAGAGAGAATGAAATATATATATGTATGGAGAGAGAGAGAGAGAGAGAGAGAGGCAGAGAGATATCTATTAAATAATTCTTCATTAAGTTAAAATTCATATGTTCATTTAATAATAAAGCTTAATACTTTAATTAACCAAGCAATTGATTAATTAATTAATTAAAAAGACAGAATTATAGTTCATTAATTCATTAATAAATCCGACAATGCGCGGTTTAATTAATTTCTCAATACTGTGTTTTATTTGTTTATTTTTATTAAGTTTTTATTAATTCATTTTCTATGCATATACTTCATTAATTACTTTCGCAATCTCTTGTTTAATGAAATAAAACAAGTAATATTTTACAAAGCAATTTTTTAATTATTTAAAAAAACAATATTACAATTCATTAATTTAAAAATAAATACAGAAAACTGTAAAATCGTTATTTAATTCTTTAATCAAATACTGCAATGAATAATTTATTATTATACTGTGACTTCATTTTGTGGGGTTAAAATCGTATAAACATGTCTGTGAAATTTACAATTGTATTCCACTCCCAAATACAATCACGGATAGCATTTCCGGTGCCGTTAAAAACCGGAAGTCATTAAATCCTCCGACAGTCTGCAACCGGTGCATGAGCTCCTCCCCCAATCACTCGACATTTTATTTCATTTCATAGATCACGAACGCCTTTCCCGGATGAAATGGCGAAGCGCTCGCCTTATACATAATTCATTAGGACGACAGAAAGCGGCCCCTTCATCCCCTACATCCCCTTCATCCCTCAGCCCCCCTTTTATTACTTCGAAAAGGAGTCAAAGGAGAACTAAAGAGAAAATTTTGTTTGATAAACGCGATGAAAAGTTCACGAGAGCGGAAAAAAACAAATAAAATTTCCGGATGGGGGTTCCGGGGGGGGAGGGCGGGGGTGCGTCTTCCCCCGTCTTCGTCTCAGCCTCCCCCTTGACGGACTCACCCCATCAAACATCTCATCTTTGTAATTAGGAGGAGATGAGGAGGGAGGATTAATTTGGGGGCTGTGGAGGGATGAAGGGGGAGGGGAGGCGACAGGGTTGGAGCGGGGGAGGAAAATTCGTTATTTACGATTATTGAGGCCAATTTTGAAAGTTTTAACTGTTTTAATGCGGGGCAACCAATCACATTACTTTTATGGGGGAGCAGTTGATCCGAAAAAAAAAAATATATTTCTCCGACACAAAAGGAAAGTAATAAAGATAAAAGATCGGGAAAGCTCGAGAGTGCGTCGAAAGCTTCGATTTTAAATTTTCAACAAATTCACGGCCGAGGGATTTAAACCCTCGCCCCCTCCCCTTGAGGGCTGAATCCACCCCTGGATTTCATTCGCACAAGTTTTTTGGCTTTGTCAGTGTGGAAAGACGGACTCGGCCGGCCGGAGGTCACACAATAAAATACTTTCGTCTCCTCCGTCTCCTCCGTCGTCTTTGTTGAGTGGAGAGGTGAAGAAGGCTTTTGCTTGAATTCGAGGATCCGGTTCATGTAAAGGAAAATGGAAAACGGGAAAGAAGAGAAAAAGGGAAGAAAAAAGAAATAGTGGGAAGAAAAGGAAAGAATATTAAGAAAAGAAAAAGTAGAAGATAAGAAGTGAATAAGAAGAACATTAAGAACAAGAAAAAAGTGTAGTGAAGAAGAAGAAGAAGAAAGAGAAAAATAGGAGTAAAAGAAAAAAAACCCTAAAGGGAAGACGAAGAGGAAAAATGAGGAAAAAACAGAAGAAGAAAACCAGAGGGAAAAATGAAGATAAATAGAGAAGAAGAAAGGGATGAAAAAAGAGGTGAAGTAAAGCCAAAGGAAATTTAAGGTCACATACTGAATATATACCGTATACATAATACATATACATATGAATGTTGCATTTTTTAGGTATATTTACACAAAAGAAATCAAAATAATCTCAGGAAGTCGTTATTATTTATTTAATGACTTTCTCATGTTGAAAATCAGCGTCGCGTGACCGTCATTTTGTCTAAATATGGCGACTCTTCATTTTTGACTCTTTTAATCTCTCCAAAATATTCACCATTTCCGACAGCGGTTCTTTTTCAAATAATTTTTACATTTCCGAATCGCTTTCCTAATTTGAATTCCAAAGCCCGGAGTGCTCAAGCACCTGGCCGACACTTCCCCGCCCCCCGAGAATTCCTTTCCCAACCCCCGGCCCCAAAACCTCCCCTCCACCCCCCATTCAATTCGTCTCCCTTCCATTTGAATTTCTAATTTTCCGACACTTCCCTGCTTAGGCAATCACTTATCACTCTCATGTTTAATAAGCAGCCTTTGTTCTCGCCCCCCGCGCCCCCGCGCCTCCCCCCACCCCCGACGACCTCCGCCTCCCCCCAGACCCTTTCTCATCAACTGGACAAATAATTACCGGAGCCCAGCTTTGATTAAGAAGTTTGTTCGTCGGGAAAAACGAAAAACAAACGCCTCCTCCGTTTCCGCCCCCAGAATAATCATGGTGCAGTCACCCCTTTGGGGGTGCATCGTTGGGGAGGCGAGGGCAGACTTTGCGGCCGGCCACGTTTTAATCCGCTTGCGAAAGTGTTGGGGATGCGATTTAATTTATAATTAGTTCGAAATGAAGCCCCCCTCACCCCCCAGAAAAATAATGATGTGCCGCGGTTGTGTTTGAAATGAACCAGCAGGGTCGAAAGAAACAATCGGGGATTATTAATTATATTAAAAATTTAATTAAAACATGTAATGAATAAAGATCAGTATTTTTATTAATATACTATATACTGTTGTGTATATAAAGGACAGACTTTGGTTCAACTCGGGGTTTTTCGGAAGTCATCACGAGAAAAGACAGTCACTAATTGGTCAACAAAAACTATTGCATTATTATATTTATTAATATAAGTCTATTGTATTAAATAACTTTTAATAAGTATAATAATAAGACGAGAGAGAGAGAGGCAGAAATATATTTGGGCCCGGTTTTAAGAAATATCTCTATGTTTTTTATAAATACCTTATATGGTGTTTTTTTCTCATTATTTTATTTATTACCGTTGTTTTTAATTTTTAATTCATACATATTTAAATCATTTATTTTGTTTCATACAATATTATTTAAACTATGCATTTATTTTAGTTTATATTTAATTGTTTTTAATTTCTGTGCTTCAATGTCAGTATTCTTTTATTTTTTGTCTTTCAAAAGTCAGCCAAAGGGCGTTCCACGCAGAAAAAACCTTAATAATTTCAATATATTAAATATACACATACTATATGCATTATAAAATTAACGAAATTTGTAATTTCAAGGGTTGCTTAAAAACTACACAGCCACTCTGTAAAAAAACACGAGTAAAAAATATACTCCCAGCTCATTTATGGATTATGTATGTATCTGTAATACTGTACATTAAGGCATTGATTATATACCTGATATTATACTTATTCTTAATCTTTTTCGAAAACTCAGTCGATGGTTTCTTAATAAAACCGGAAATAAGAGCTTCTATAGCGGAAATCAGTCGCATAAATGTGTCCAAAGGTACGAACCCACAGCAAGTTTCGATGGTCTTCTTCCGCAGATAAAGTTCACTGCACTCAGCAATCACCACTGTCCTCCCGACACCTCTCCACTCTCATCGCACTCTCGCCCCCGACTGTCACTCGCACTCTCGCCTCATCTTCACCTCACTTCACCCTCACCCCACTCACTCACATCCCCCGGGCCAGACGAACCCACCGATTATGCTGCGGAGCGGTACAGAAGAGGGCGGACGACCGAGAGAGAGCGAAATCCCGACAGCGACAGCTAACCCTTGGCGAGGAGACAGCGAACTGAGGAAAACAACACGAGGGCGTTTTCATGCGGGGCGGGAGTTTCACAGCGTCCGAGCACTGCAGAGAACGGCTTGCTGTCGTTGGGCCGTCCTGCAGGCTGCCCTCCGACAGGAGGAGAGCACCGGTTGTCTTTCCGCCGACAGGAATCCGCTGCAGTGCCGCCGATCAACCACTTTCGTTTTTAATTAATTTATTTCCTTCCGCGCTCGAATAATAAAATTAAATAAAATGAGGAAAGGAAAGTCGGTGGGCGCTGATGCTGTTGGAGCACACAGCAATCTCCATTATTCGTGAACCGAATTGGGTGCAATAGAAGGGGAAATTGCCATCATAACTCTTCTTCTTTGCTCCGCCATTTTTATTTTTACAACCGAGCATCGGATTTTTAATGGCGTAAAGTGACCCAACGGAGCTTTTCGTCTTTCAGAAAACTCTCTTTTTTATACATATTATATTATCTTTGCTTATAATTTTAAAAAACTTCACCGCAGAGAAACAAACTTCCGGTTTTGCGGACCGATTTCCGTTTATTTCTTCAACTCCCGATGTGTTTTGATTCGGTCACGCGAAGACGCGGTGACTTCCGGTCAGCCATTTCCGGTTGCAGGCCGTCCCTCCCCGAGTCCCCAGGGAAGGATAAAGGACTTTGAATGTTCTGGAAAATTCTAAAAATGTAAATTAGGCCGGAGTTGAGTTTCCCGTAGCGTTCGAAAGGGGTGATTATAATTTTTTTCTTTGACTGAAGAAGTTTTGGATTAATTAAAAGTTTCCTTGTGAAAGTCGAATTTTAAGATTCTCGACTTTTTCTTAATCCACCCCTTTTCTTCTCGCTTTCTCATCCGGGGGAAGACGAAATGGAGTTGACGCTTTCTGAACGCTACAAGTGAACACATCAGGGGTTCAAAGCATAGTTGAGTTAATCTAAGGCCAAGGTCGTCGCAGCCATTTCCCCGAAGGAAAAAATAACGAAAGGAGAGGGAGGTTTCATCCCTCCATCATTCCCTCATTATGATGTGATACACAAATTAAAACATAATAAAAGCGTTTTCTTGTGAGAGTAAAAGCTTTCTTTTACCTGAGGGGAGTCGAGGGGCGAGGGAGGGCGAGGGGTGAGTGGGGGACGACGTGCAGGAATTGCTGACGTGTGGTCGGAAGCTTTCCCGTTTAAGGTCAGTCGAAAGGATAACGAAAGGAAAGTTTATGATCGAAAGGAAGGGAAATTAAATTTGGAATTTCTGACGAAGCCTTCGAGTGAATCGCATAATCTTTGCATAACAAATGAACGGGAATGAATTTATTGGGGATTTTTTGCTGTTGGAAGGTTCTGCTGGTGCAAAGACGGGAATCGGTGTTTGGGCGTCTCTCCCCTCCGCTGTCGCCTTCTCTTATCGCAGCAGAAATAGCTCCAAGGTGAAAAATGGGAAAGGTCGGCTTCGGGAAATAATTTAAATAAGTTGAGGAGAAAATGGAAAAATGAAGACCGTCGTCGTTTCCGGTGTGCGCGTGTGAATATAAAAATGCTTGGCTTCCTTTTTTTCCTTGAGGAAATTTAATTTGCTCTTGTTGCATCCTTTCCTTTTGCTGTTGCTGTTGTTACCTCAATTGTTACCTTGATCCTTTATTCTGATGCTGTTGTCGCTTGTTGCCTCACTCCTTTATGTCGCAAATTTCTTTATCTGTTATTATGACTTTTTTTTCTCCTCTTTGTTGTTGTGCTTTCCCTTATCCCACTGTTATGCATTGTCCTTTCTTCTGTCGATGTTGCGTCCTTTTATTCTGCTGTTGTTACACAACTTCTTTGCCGTATCATTCCTTAATTTGCTGTTGCATCATTTCCTTCTGCTGTTGTTGAATCAATTCCTTCGCTGGTGTTGCATCATTCCTTTCTCCTGCTATTGCTTTTTTGTTCAGCTAAATCCAGTAAGTTCTTTCTTATCCTTATTTTTCTATCTTAAACCAACTTCTTTCTGCCACTGACGATGACAATCACTTTACTGAGAGTCAGTGATTATTTCAAAAACAAAAGATGAGTCCTTCAGCCAAACTTCTGGAGCAAAACACCTGTAACTGAAATTAAACAATCAAACCGGAACAAAGGCTTCGACCTCCGGTTCGCAACATCCCTTTCGGACGCTCCGGGGGATGAAACGACGCCAGGGGAGAACATCCTCCCCCTATGACCGGAACTCCCCCTTCGCCCCCAACGAGCCAAATTATCTCCTCTCTAAATAGTTATCTATCAGGAAGAAGGAAAACTTTTCTTCGCTGAAAGAACTGAAAGGTTTTGACGAAGTTTCCACATTCGGAACCCGAAAGACTTTTCCCTCAAAGAGTGGATTTACTTCTTTTTGATTAAAATTGAGGTTTCTCGGAAAAGTCTTTCCGCTGTTGCCTTCTCGCCCACCTTCCGACACTTAGGCAGTTTCCTTTCTTCTGCCACGTGTTTTTTCTTTCATAAAAACGAGTCTCAGTGGCAGTGCATTTCTTATTTTCCGTGTTTTTCTTTTCCCATGTGTTTTCCCCGCCAATGTCAACACGGGGGACTAACAACCGTGTTTGAAAAAGCGAGCAAAGACTAGAAAGCAACGAAAAGATTGATCGATCCGCCATGTTTTCGTGCGCTCTGTTGTTGCTGTTGTTGTCAAATTGTCCGGCGGAGACCGAGGAGGACTTCGACGCAAACCTCGAGCCCGGCCACGTCAAACAGGACTACGACAGCATGGAGGAGGTCAGAGGTCACCAGAACGAAACGGAAACAGGTCGGCCTTTCATTAACCGTCTTGTCACGTTCTATGCTAATGAGAGAAACATAAAACACGTTCGCTTTCAGCGGGGAACGCATTAACGCTTTGTTTCCGAACGCAGAGAAGCCGGCGGAAGACGAACATCTCATGAGGGAGGCCATCTTGGACGTCGCTTACTACCTCCGGAGGTTCAAGTTCTCCGGCCGGGACCCCAGACGCCCCCTCGAGGGCGCGGCCCCCGCCCAGAACCTCTACGCCGAGTTCCCGTCGCCCCCCCTCACCAACATCCACTGGGAGGTGAGCTGCAGCACAAACTCATTTCCATCAGCGTCTTTCCGAGGCCATTAATAGGATTAATCTTCAATTTCTCCCTCGGGCTTCACCCCCCGCCCCCCGCAGCCCCCATGAATTCTCACTTTTCAAAGCCCCTCGACCACCAATTCCATTTAATGGCGTTCGATGCAGAATTTTAATATGAGGAATGGGGTCATGGCGCTGTCGGCCGACAGCAGAAGGAAACAACTGTTGATACGCGTTTCTCGTTAATTTATCGAGTGAGCCTTTTGACCTTCGACCTCCGTCTTCTTGAGCAGGTTGTTTTTGTCATCTAACGAGGGCATTTGATGGGGATCAATGAGACTTAAGCTTTTTATCGGAATGCGAACATTTTTAGAGCTTTAAGGGGGTTCAGATTGAACTCAGACGCGACGAAGAAAAAAGAAGAACAGAGAGAGAAAAAGAGATGGATTGAGAGAGAGATATCGAAAGAGTTACAGTAAAAGATAGAGAGTAACTGAAAATAAGACAGACAGAGAGAAGGACAGGAGGGACAGAAAGAAGAGATAAAAGAGAGAGAGAGATAAAAATAAATAACGGAAAAGCCGCAGCACTAAATTTCCAACGAACGCACGCCCTCACAGCGGATGTACAAAATGGTTAAAAATTAAATAATTACACTAAATAATATTATTAATGAAAAAAAAGTTAATAAAACGTAATTTGTGGTCCGCGATTCGTTTAATGCGATAAAATCAGGAGCCAAGTCCCCAGCCCCGAACAATGATAACAACAGCAAAAGGACTGCTGAGCCAGTCTGCCCATGCCGAACGCTTCGAGAGACGGTCTTCTTAGAATAATTGCAAATAAAGTTATTATTTGTCTTTCCAAGTATTTGTTTGTCGGTAGGAAAAGGTTGATTGTGTGCTGCGGTGATAAGACTAAAAGCACGAAAAGGATCTTTTTAGAGGTGTAAAAAAGGCTCAATGACAGAATTCATTATTTGTTCACCGCCGCGAGTGAATTTTTCTTTTGAAGACGAGTCTTAAAGTCGTGGTGAAAACAAATCCGTTCAATCAATGTTGGTTGTTTGGGTGCTTCACAAACACGACACGCATCCCTCAAAGCCTTTATTCTCACGTCTTCTGCTCATTTCACGCGATTACATTCAAAATGTTTGCCCCCACTCATTAGTAACGGATCGCTGCCTATTCCTCTCTCTCTCTTTCTGTCTTTATGATTTCCTTCTTTCTTCTCTCTCTCTCTCTATTTTTCTACCTTCTTCGGCTACTTCTTTCTCTCTTTCTCACCACCTGCTCACGTGCATTTTTCATCTCATCGTATTCAAATAGAACCCTAACTTATTTCAAAAGTTTTTCTTTTTATTTCTATATCGTCAATAAAATTTCCAATTCTAATTAACTCCTTAACCCCCGTATCTTTCACCCCCGTCACTCCCTCAAACCAAAAAATGTCCAACTGCTCTCGGCGCGGGAGCCTCCAGGAGACAAAATGGCGGTCTTTCCCTCCCTTCGCCCTTCGGAGACGAATTAAATGTTTTTTGTCGGAGAACTTGACTCAAAACTTATCGAAAATACTTTCTTTACTTTCTCTCTGTTGTTCTTCTCGTCTGTCGGTGACGTTCCTTGAAAAATTAAAAATATTTTCTGATGAAAAGGATTTTTTGTCGTTTCTTCCCCCCGCTGTTGGACCGCGCCTAAAATGCTGTGGGTCCCCCCGTCCCCCAGTGCTGACTTTCTCTCAAAGTTTCCTGTTGGCAGAAAACCTCTCGGATATTTTTCACAGCGGAAAAACTTTTTGTTTTTCGAGAGAACGAAGTTGAGTCATCGGTTGAATGCTGAACGTCAGGGGCGGATCACTGAAAATTAACTCTAGCTTGAGATCCCAGAGGAAGAGATGATGAGAAGAAGACAGACGTCTGTTCGACGATCAAAAGAGAGAGGGGGAAATGATGAAAGTGTGAGTAAGAGAAAGACCAATGGAAAATCATTGGGAGAAAGTGGGAGTGAGAGAAAGATAAGAGAGAGAGAGGGAGGGGGGGGGGGAAGTAGAGAAAAAAACCAAAGACGAATTTATGTAAAATACGAGAATAAAAGTAAAAATTGCAAACAATTTAGGGGTTGTTGGCTACGATCTGACAAGGGGGCCTTCCCTGCAGCGACAGCGCCTTCTTCTGCTCCTTCGGGCCCTCTTCTAAAGCATTCCCTCAATATTACCCGGCCATTAATCAAAACGCTCGCTTTCCCAGGTAAAGAAAAACTGCGAGCCGTCATTCGTGGAATGCGTGAAATATCTCCAGGAACAAATCAGCCAGACTGTCCTCCCGAGACATTTGGACAGCCTAACAATAACAAAACAGAACGGCTGGTCATTCATCACCGACAGGGATTTAATTAAAGCGGCCGACGACGAATGCCTCAACCTGCTCAGGAAGGACGAGCAAACCTTCGAGGTCTTCTTCGAGCCTCTCGAGAGGTTCCAGTGGCTCACCTCCGCCCTCTACTACATGTGCCTCTACACCATGAGGGAGGTCCCCTATCTCAGGACCTTCACCGAGGAGTGCGACAACTACGCCTCCTGCGTGCACTGGGACCTCGGACACAACAACAAGGACGTCAGGGGGGACAACGGCCAGCCCTTCGCCTGCGCCTTCTACTCCTTCTGCCCCGACCCCTGCTGCCCCCTCCTGTACCTCCCGGACTGGTCCGCCTGCCACGAGGAGAGCCCCTGCCCCGGGAACTCCTCCGCGGACAGGGCCTGCTCCTTCTCCAGGAAGGCCAACACCAACCTGGACTCGCTCATGCTCAACCGATGGAACATCTCCTGCAACTGCGACCAACCGGGGATGCGGTGGGAGTCCAAATCAGGTGAGTACATCCCGGAAATGTGTTTGTGCACCTCTCACGGGGGGATTCTTCCTCAGGGATGTGCGTGGACATCGACGAGTGCGCTGAGCTGGAGTCTCCCTGCACTTACCCCTTGGAAACCTGCAGGAACTTACCGGGGGGGTACAAGTGCACCTGCAGCGCTTTGGGGTATAGACGCAACGCCGAGATGGAAGTGTGCGAGGAAGACCCCGTGCTGCAGCAGATCTTCTACCCGCCCCGTTGCACTGTTCAGAATGAGACCGCTCCGCAGCACGTGGGATTTTCCGACAGGATTTGGAACTTCCTGCTGAGGGTGAAATACTTCTTGATGGCGGCTTTGGCGGAGGTTCGGGCGGAGCTGAACGACTCGGAAGACTCGTGAACGACAGAGCTAAAGTCGAGCAAAAGTTCCGCTCCGGGGAGGATGAAATTGAGGTGGAAAACAATTCTGCCGGTAAAGAAAAAACGGAACGAATATTGGCATCAAAGAGTAACGAAGGGTCGTAACTTTTGCGAGCTTAATATTTGAGCCCGAAGCTCAGAGTTTTCACTTTGGAAAAGCTTTATGAACCTGTTGGTAAATGAAAATGAGCGGAAGGTTTGTTCTCTGGAAATGGGATTTTAATTCAATGAGTTCTTTGGGAAGTCAAGTGGGCCCTCGTCGACCCCCGAGCCTCCCATTTGGGCTTTTATATCCTCTGTGGCTGCCTCTGTCTGCACTCCTGAGGTTGGCTAGAAGAGCACGGGGAAGGAAGGAACGAAGGGAAATTAACAGGCACGAAAGGAAGAGAAACGGCAAGAAAAAAGCGGCAGGAGCAGAATGTGAAAAGAAGGAAATACCAGAAAATATAAAACGGCAAAAAAGAAATAAAAAAGAACGAATAAGAAAGAAGTTAAAAAAAGAATGAATAAATCAAAGTGTAAAAATAAAAGGAAGTGAATAGATGGAAAAAGCCTAATGAAAGAAAGTAAAAAGTAGATGAAAGTAGAAGAAAACGAAACAAAAAAACAGGGAAAACAAGGAATTAAACGCATGATAAACACCTCACAGTGAAAAGTTGATAAAAATCAACAGAGAATAACAAGAACCTAAAAACAGAAGAAGACATACGGTTCGGCGGTGGAAACAAAAAAAGACAACCTAAAGGATACAGAAAGAGAGCCGAAGACCATCAGCTAAGAAAGTAAGCGAAAAATGCAAGAAAAGGAAGGAAAGGAAGGAAATGAACCAAAGCAAAGCTAGGAAAAGAAAAAAATCGATAAAAGAGAAGAAGGAATGAGAAGATGGAGTCAAAGGAGAAAAGGAAACCTGAGGGAATAGCGAATGAGAGGGCACCTGTGACAAAGAAGGGATGAAAGGGGATGAAAGGGGAGGGAAGAAACAAACCGGAAGGGAGACAGCCCTGATCTTTGTTTTCCTGTTCGATTATTCCGAAAGAAATGCCACTGTGATTTATTATTATTATTAAAAAGGTCGATGACGTTCCAAATAAAAGCCTGTTTTGTATTTTGTAATGTGGGCACTTTTTCTCTTTCTGCTCCGAATACAACGTTTATTATTTCCCTTGGGAGTCACACAAATACAACGTTTGCTTTTTCGGTCAATGGAAAGGTTTTACCTGTCGACGCCGCTTTTCTATGCAAGCGCGAAAGGCAGCAATAAAAAGAGAAAAAAAAGGAAGAGACATCTAAATTAGTTCGGAAATAAAACATGCGAAAGCGGATGTCGCATAAATGCTAAATAAAAAAAAATTTATTCCGTTAAAATAACTGCCGCTTCCCTATAATTTATTGGTAATGATATTTTTTCAGATAAAGTCGGAGCCTTCCCAAGATGGCGTTCGCCAGTAAAAAACAAAATTATTTTCCTTTCGTGGCGGCAAATGAAACGAATATTATATTCGCTTCCGGTTTAATTTCTCTTATTATCTTTTCCTTCTTCTTAATTTCCGTCGTCTGCTTCCCGTTGTGACGGGAATACGTTTGGATTCCCATCATCACCGCCATCTTTGAATCCCAGTGTTAATTAAATAAATAAATAATATGTAGCGGTATCATACATCACCTTGTCCATTCCAAAAATTCGTTAAACACTCATACATCGCCTCTTCCATCCCAAACATTCTGGAAAAATGTTCAAAAAATGAATATTGAAAATATGTAAGAGAAAAGCAAAAAGACTTCAGTCAATAATTAAACTCCGTTTTGAAAACAACATGTTATGTTATTTCTTCTATATTTTATGTTGAAATTTAAATCCTCTAAAAATACATTAATTCCCAGATTAGCTGGGAGGGAAAAGTTAACGTATTTGGAATGCCTCACGGCGAAACATAGAAATATATTAATTATTATTTTATTATTCAATTTGGGCGGAAAATTAATTCAAAATGGCGATTGGGTTTATTTGCTTCCGCTGATCTGTTGCATGAAACCAACAGAAGCAGAGCGTTTCCGTTGCACTCGAGACATTAATGTAATTGCTTATTAGAATAAAATAAGGGATGAAGTCGAGAAGGGGTTGAAAGGAGGAGGGAAAGCGCTAGGCTTTTTCAAAGCAGAAATCTTCCACCGACTTAGCCTTTAATTGGATGAAATTTTCCAGTTTGGGTTTAACCTTAAAATTCCCTTTAATTCCGATAAATTTTCTCAATTTAGTTTTTACCTCCTCGCTGAAGTTTCCCTTCTCCTGTTTCCTCCCCTGCCTGACAACCCCTCGCCACCCGCCGCCCCCAAACCGTAATTCGACACTCTTTTCCTTCCCTCCAGGATTTCGCATAAACGTTTCATTAAACCGTACCTGTCGGCCGACAGGCAACAGGGTTTGCAATAGAAAATACGAAAAGGCGATTTATCGGCAAGAAAAAACTTGTTTGCTTTTGCCTTTCGACTCCGCCATCTTGTGCAAATGGAACCGAGATCAGTGTTTGTTTTCCACTTTTCTCATGTCGATCTGAGTGTTGCCTTTTCGATTTCAACAGGAAGGGAGGTTTTTGCGTTAATAAAAGGTAGAAGAGGACGTTGACCGACAGGTTCAAGTCGAGGCATTGTGATTCCCTTCGGCAGCCATGTTTGCTCACCGTTACTGACCGTTACGGTTGCCCTGACAATGAAAGCTTTTGTTATTAAAGATACAAATCTAAATAATACAATATTATGTTAGTTTATACTGTACATTTAGGACAAAACAGAAGAACAGCAATAGCAGAGAATCAGAGCACCTGAAAATCGACAGCAAAAGAGTTAAACTCTGAATTATTTCTTGAATTCTCCGGATTTTTTACGAGTATTTAAATTCCCAACGAAAGAAGAAACAAAAGCCGATCGAAATTCTAAAAATTCATTTCATTTAAATTCAGCAAAGGATAATTTCCACCCCCGAGGCCGAATCTGAATGATTTTACCTTCGAATCCCCGAATTCCCGCAGCGAAATCAAAGACTGCAGCATCACCCCGACAGCGCTGCCCGTCCGATACCTGAATCCCTTGGGGAGACACCCCGCAACGAATTGTCAGCCGGGGGTTGTCCTCGGAAGGGTTTAATTGCCGCCAAATGAAGAAGTATTTGCAACCCTCCTTCGGGGTTGGTAGCTTAACGGCTCCTCGGGGTTTTCACCTTTTCTGTTTCCCTTCCCCGCATTAGGGGAGGAAAAAGTGCGGGTGAGGAGGAGTTTTATTATGCGGGTGGGTGAATTTCGTTATTAACAGTATTCATTGGGAATCACTGGGGGCGGAAAATAGCATGAGAAACTCACGATTTTTGAATCGTGAAAAGTAAAGAATCGAGCGCACACATACACATAAAAATATTATTAATTAATACGTCATTAAATAATAATTAATAAAAACACGCAAAATGGCTTTTTTATTAAACGGTTTTATTTACCTTTTTATCTGTCGATGATTCCAGGGTCAATATTTCTAACACATTTTTAACCATTTTCCTGCGAGTCAATTTCTTCCAAATTTCTCACAATCGTCCCTACCCGATGAGAAAACAATATTCTGATACAATCATTACAATATTCGCTCTGATAAAGCAGAAATAAATTTCTAAAATTTTATATTCGGGAGAAGTCACGTGATCGCGCCATTTTGTGACGTAACATGATACGTCATGGACCTCATGTTTCTTAACGAATTTTTCTCAAACAAATTTTAATCCAATTATATTTTACATGTTTTAAACCTATTTGTTTCACGAAATCACTCTAGAGTTTGCCCAAGAGCCTAAATTCCTTGAAAATTTCATATTTTACTTTACGACGAATAAAAAAATAATCTAAAAAATGATTTTAACTAAACTGCAAATGTAATATTAAATAAAAGCGACCGTTTTTCTTAACTTCGCGCGATTATTTTGTTTAACAAATTCCAACTGAACAATCTAGAAAATAAGTTTATGAGTTCACTTGGCATTTTTAATTGAAAATGTAAAAAAATTATAAAAAAAATAGTTATTATTACAAAAGTACTGTAAAAAAAACATTCTTCTTTTTGAGAAAAAGAAACATTATGACTGTGGCTTTAGATTCTATTTATACGTTCATAATTGTTTCAAAACATCACTCGGCAATGATTATCACATCGATTAATCATTTTAATTAAACAAAAGTAGTTTTCAATGCGCTTTAAATAAAACCCTAATATTTAATAATTTTTTTTACTTTTATTTTAAGCATAAAAATATTAAATTATTAATTAATTATTTTCAGTACATCACATGTTTTTCGGTTAAGTATATAAAGTAAATATGAAAGAAGGGAAGTCTGAACGGGAGGGTAAGAAAACGGGGCGACAGGGAGGGCAACAGCGAGGGCAACAGCGGAGCGACCCAAGTGACAACAGCCACGAGATAAAAACTTCTCCCATGAATAATAATTCCTGCTGGGGTCATCAAATTCGGAAAAAGAGACGAAAAACCCGAGCGATCGTAATTGATACATTATTCGGGGGGAAACGATTTCCCTCCGAATTTCATTCCTCATCGTTTTCTGACGAAGATTTTCCGCGGAGATATCCGAAACTCTTCGCCCCCCAACCGCACACCTCTTTTCTATAACTTTCAACGACTCTGCAACTTTTTCCGAGGAAAGGATTTATATATATAAATTTAAGCTTTTTTGATTTATGTTTTCGCTCTGGGCGAACAATTTATTTAGTCATTGCGGTGAAACGGAAGAAGTGGGGGCGGAAATGCCTCGATCGCTGCCTCTGAGGGGGCGGTTCACGACGGGGGTTGAGAATGAGACACCCTTGACTTGGTTTCTTTTATTTCAACTACTGAAATCAGCTAATAACAAAAAAATAAATAAAATATAATTAATTACTAAGAAATTTATTATTATTTATTCATAAAATAATTAATTAGGAAAAAAGCAGATTAAAAGTAGAAAAGAAGAGAAAGAAAAAAGAACTAATAAACGATTGGCGAGGTATCCAAAGAAGCATATCAAAGACCGCGCCTACAAATGGTGAAGGAAAGCGTTGTAATTTCCACAGTAAAACTCGTCACGTATTCGTTTAATTGCGGAAATGAAAGATTCTAATTAAAAATATTATTTATTTTTTTATATTCTCATATAAACGACACATTATGACCAAATGAATGGCCAAAATTCGTCTCTCATTCTTCTCCTTTTCTGCTTCTCTTCTTCTTCTTTTCGTATTGTCCTCTTTCAATCCCTCGAGATGAAATGGTTTATCATCTTTTGGTAAGGACTAAAAAACCACCAGTCAAATTGACCGATACATTCACTCGTCTCAGAATACATTGATCATTTCTTTCTTTCTCTTTTACTTTTCTTTATATTTTCCCTTTTTCCTTTTTTTAATTTCTTTATTTTATTTTTTCTCTATTTCTCTCTTTCCTCTGTTACTTCCTTTTTTCCTTTTACATTTTGCTCTTCTTTTTTAAATCAAAAAACCTAAAATGAGTATCTTTGACTCAAAAGCCTTTGTCCCAATGCTTTCGCTCTGGCATTCATTCTCGACAGATGGGCCTTTTATTTTCTGTTCCAAAATCTAATATCTACAACTAACACAAACTGCATCCATAAAATCTAAAAAGATTTCTGTATTGCTGAGATTCGAACCCCGTTTCTTCTTGGTCCTTTCACATTCAGCCACCGCATTATTATATAACATTACGAACACTTCCGAAAAATCCAAAAATAGTTGAACCGAACTCAGGGATTTTATATATATAAATAGCAGAAGATAAGCAAAAATAGTTTATAATCAGACAAACGAATGCACCACAAATGATACTATTATAATTACTCCCAAGAGTTGCTCAAACTCTTCCTCCTTTCGAGTCAAAATTAATTAGTTGGGAACGTTCCCAGCAGACGACATCACGAACCGAACCTAAATCTGTGCACAGCGCAATCGGCAGCCAACATCCGACATGCTCATTATGGATGCCCCCCACGACAGCATTCTGCTCATCACGGGCCTCATTAATCGCAGGCGGTCCCTCGGGGCAGACACCGTGTTGTGGGGCCGCAGCGAGCGACAGCGTCCGACAGCGGACTCTTTCCCGCGGCGAGGAGTAATAAATCCTCCCTCTGTTCTCGGACGGATTAATTTATCGACTTTATGGAAATGGTAATTCAAATATAAATCCGATAATTTATTGAGAAATTACAAGTTTATGAGAGATTACAGGCGAGCGAGCGGAAAACATCCAATGCGGATTTTCCCAATTTTTATCAGAGGTGAAGTTTTGGCTGAGTCAAAGTTATCGACCAAATCGACGTTGTTTTAAAAATGGGATCGAGTTTTTTATTTCGCTCCCTCATTCATTGCCATCCATCATATCTCATACACTGTTTATATACTGTTTATACAGTGAGCCACGACGAGGAGATAATAAATAAAGGTGACCGGTGGCCCCTCGGGCGTCGTTTGGGAGCGAATGAAACAATTATTGGGGAGGACAATGGAGGAGCCGAGGGAAAACAAGAAAATAGAAAGAAAACTTCTCGGAGAAAATCTTACAAATTCAATTCGCTTTTATCTGGGTTTTATTATTAAATTATTTGAAGGTTTATTTTTTTCTCTCGTGAAAAGGGACGGAAACTCCGGGAAACCACCCTCTGGAAACCCGATTAAGTCACTAAATTAAAAATGTGTCACTCACAACAAACAATTTTCTTTTTCCCATTCGTCTTTTTCTGTGTCGTGTTATTTTTCTTCTTCCTTTCCCTCCCCGCCTTTTACTTTTCTGCCCCGAATTCCCAAATTATTTCTTTGATGCCTCCCCCCCCCAAATATCAAAGCCCTTTCCCGACAAAACCCTTCGCCCCCGTCAGGTACACAATTATCGGTGGCCGTTTGCGTGTGGAAAATCGTCCGGCAAATTGCCGCCATTTTTTTCCATTTTGCGGGAAACGCCGGCCTTTTATCCACTTCATTGGGAAATCCTCTCCTCGTTTTTATTTCACTTTTCACTCCCAAAAAGGTCTTTCCCCTAATCCTGGCTTTGCCACTTGATTGAGCGAAACTGGAGAGTTGGGGAAAGCGTCCCATTTTTCTGTTTCCTCGCGTTTGCTGAGGGCAAGATGGCCGCGATCCGTTGCAGGAAGCGAAGAGAGCTCGTTTATTGTGTAAATATTTCGGTCACGCACTCTTAATAAAATATGTTAACCGGTTTTAAACATGTAAACGCATGTAAAGTCGAAACGGTTGATTTTTTAATTATCGGCATTGATTTTACTTTGACGAAACTTGGCAACGCCGCGACTAAAAAGCGCCAAAATTGAAAATTTAATTTAAATATTTTTACTTTCACAGGAAAATAAAAAATTTGGACACTCCGCTTGCAAATTGGGTTTAGATTTCCTTAAAAAGGAGTTTAAAACGTCTAAACGATTTTCTTAGGCGTAAAATTTTAAATTAATGTTTTTCAACAAAAAACTTTTACTTTTAAACAGCGTTAACTTTTTAATAAACCTTAAGTTTAAATCTCAAAATGCAGAATTTATTACAATTTAAAAATGTATTCATATTTTTATTTACATATTTTTTATTAATTTTTAACAAAATCATTAAACAAAGAAATGCGTAGTTTATAACTTATACATATTATAAAAAAACGAATTGAGAACGCCTCATGCGTTCTGTATATTCTTTAAATTTATACCTATACTGTATAAGTTAATTCTAATTTTATATTTTTAGATTATGGTGTAGAGTTTAATGTATAAAATACGTATACAGTTAGAGAAAAGCGGGAAGGCTCAATCAAACTGTAAATACAATATAAAAAAATACAAATAAAACAAAACTACAATTAAATAAAAAATAAATATTAAATAATAAAATATAATTTTTTCCTTTTCTTTTCCTTTTAATAAAATGTATAAATAAAATAATAAAATAAATTAAATTTAAAATGATTAATTATAAACACTCTAAAGTTATACTTTAACTTTAAGAGGAAGATAATTGCATTATTATTTAAGTATTGCATTTTATATATTTTGATTCCTTCTGAGTAGCAATACTAATGAAAGAGGACCGATACAAAACGCATTCCGTATTTTAAAAGCTTCGGGGGCGCATTTTTTTGCTCACAGGATTCGCCCCCTCCCCGACCGTCCCCCAACATCTGCTAATGACCGACTAACAACGACTCAGCTCAAGAAACGATAAGAAAGAGGGAAAGGCTTTCTCCTCCCCCAAAGTGGCCGGGGAAGCCATTGTTGCTGACGCAGTTCAACGCGCGCCAAATGTTTTACTTTTCCGCGTTTCCATAAAACCCCGACTTTGTGTTCTTTTCTCAGTTATTCATGATTTTATCCCGTTCTCCCTTCGGAGAGACTTCCTCTTCCCGAAGCGAACGGTATTCCGCCGTGAGAATAAGGAACTAACGACTTGCGAGGGAGAGGAAAGCCAGATCGGAAGAAAGGGGTGAAATATTGGGGGGAGCGTTGCTCGGATATTCATGAACCGTTCACACAAATAATAACGACTCGTATCGCGCGTATAACCGTACTTATACCTTTTTTATATTATTATAGACCACGGCGGGGATGGCGAACCAATATAAGTTATCTTTTTGGATAGAAATGAATTCAAAATTACACCGATAACAATATTTAAGTCACATTCTCCCACCCAATAAAAAAACATAAATTTACAATATTCGTTGAGTTCAGTCGAAGTCGCGGACGGACGTACGGGCGTAGTCAGGGATTTTATATGTACAGATTGAAAATTTATTAATAAACTAAAAAAATGGTATTGGGGAGTCCTTCCAAGAGCGATGGTTCCTGACAAGGAAGCGGAAATGAAGCACCCGGATAAGAAGGGAGGAACTCACCCCTTCGCACCCCTTCCCTCCCCACATGGAGAAACCTCAGAAGCGCTGCGGTTTGTGATACGCTTTTAATTACATTTCCTCGGTTAACTCCTATTTGTATTGTTAACGTTGTGTTGTTGAATCGAGGGGAGAAAAACAAATTGTATTTTAATGGAGTAATGGAATTGATGCAAGCACCGCGAGGAAGAAAAGTTTACCAAAATGTCAAAAACAGAAGTTTTCATTCTAAATTCAAAACATTGGAGTCGGGGTATACATTTTGAATATTTTAAAATTACAATTACAATGAGAGTTGTATTATAGTAGATTATTTGTATAATGTTTATGGGTTAGTTTTTTTCTATTTTTCCTGTCTCTTGTACCAATTCTTTTACTGCGGACTTCACATCTTGAAATACAATAAATACAACTTCACAGATGCGTGTGTGCACATTGTGTGCGTGTGCACGTGCATCAGAAGGATCTGGTCGTAAATGTCGCCAGTGGCCGCCGCCCGCCCCGGAAACAATTCTTTCCCACCCCTCCACTTCATGACGGGCTGCTGACGTCTCAGACGACCGACACTCACGCGATCTTCTGCTGATTTATGGCATCCGATGGGGGTTCATTTGGAGCTTCTGTGAAGGGCTAATTTTGCCCCTATGTTTCTATGTTTTCTCTCTTTCTGTATTTTCTGTTCATGAATTTTGCCTTCCTGTTTCTGTGTATTGTCTTTTATTTCTGTGTTTTCATTTGGGGTTCCAAGAGCGAAGGTTCACATTAGAGCACATTTGTGGGTTTTAGTGAATGGAAGGGATTACCTGTAAATATGTACGAAAAGATAAAAAATTCTTAAAAAAAAGAAAGGCGTTGCACCTCCCATAAAATCCTCAGCAATTGCACTCGAAAGGGAGATTTACGGGGATCGATTATTGGAGGAATGAGAAGAAAAGGGAGCTGAAATATTGTTGCTGCCACGTGAGCTGGGGCCGATTCTGTCGTGTCAGCAGATCGACGGATCTCCTCGCCCTCATCTATCTTTTCATCTTTCACCGGCCAAGAATTATTAAGCTCACGCTAAATTTATTTTTCCATTCCACAATCGGTTCTTTTCCTTTTTTATCTGAAATAAAATATGGCGTCCCAGTTTCAGGTGAGGGATTTGCCAGGAAATCATCGAAAGATTTCCGAAATGATTTGGCTGTCGTCGGAACAAAAAGCGCCCGAATACAAATTATTGTGCTGCGGTCGAAGTAGTTAGACCGAATGTTCTGGAGTCTGCAGGAGTCTACTGAAGACCGCTGGAGAATATTCTGGAGTCTACTCGACAATGGGATTATCGAGGTGCATTCAGTGTTTCAGGAAATGTTTTTTTGTATCTTATATTAACTTGCCAGAGGGGGATGGAGCGCGAACCGACTAGGGGGCATCGCCCCCTAGTCCCTTATAAAAATGATTTAAGTTCAATTGCACTACGCAGTTTCTCCTTAGCGCTCACAAAAGAGTTAATCACAAAACCTTCATTAATTATATTCTTTTGTATCAACTCATTAGCGCCAAATTTTTTTCGCTTTAAATCAACAATCCTTTTTCTTTTTTCCCTAATTGGGTGCTTAGCGTCCGTTGGGTCTATGTCCCAAAAAACAAAGAGAGGAGAACAATGAAGATAATTATTCGACAAAAAAGATGGAGGGAAAGTTGTCGCCTTTGAAACGATTTCCTCTGCTCCCCAATCTTAAAAGGATAATAATGCGATGATGAGATCGTCACTGATATGTTTTCCGCGGAACATAAAAAAAAACTTTAATTCATTTTAATTGTTAAAGAGGTTAAAAAAGAAAAAAAAAGAAAAAGAAGAAAATTTTAATTTTAAGAGATTCTGAAGGAAAATCGATAACTACATTTCTCTCGGAAGGCGAAAATATAATTATACTATAATAATAATATAAAACAATTAACAGGATTTTTCTTACCAATTGTTCTGTCGATTGAAATACTTTTTGTCTGTCACAGACCAATTCAAAACTCTCAAGACTTTTCGGGTGATTCGAGAGTGTCGTCTCTTCTCTCTCGATCATCTACTCAAAATGGAGGATCCCGCATTGCTCCACGAATCTCCTCACTTGGGGTAAAACGTCCGCCTGAACTTCCTCTGCTTCCATTTGGGCAGGTCTTTGTCCGGTCGCATGAATTTGGGAATGTACTGGTCGTGCGCGTCGCTGAGCTTCTCCAGGTAGGGATTCTGTCGCAGCTCGAAGGGTCTTCGCCTGGCGTCGCGCGGCCTCATCCTGAACTGGATCTTGTATATCCTCTCCCAGTCCTGGACTTCGTACATTTTGTCAACGCTAAAATGACACAGACATGAGTAAAGGCGATCGTGACTTCGCTTTCGGCACCGGAACGAGTCATTTAATCCCCCATAAAAACTCACTCAAAATAACTAAATACTTCATCATAAACCGTTTTATACTTTCAAATTAATTTCATACCAAAAATCAAGCTTTATTAAAAAATTTTCGACAGTTATGTATAAATGAACTTATCTATTTACATACAGAGAAAGACAAGATTGGATCAAAAGACTCGTCTCTCAAAAGAATCTCCACAAGAGCTACTCACGGGCTGAAATACCGATTGGTGCAGCAACGCTTGAATTTCTCCTCCAGCCATTCCACCTTCTCGTCGTCCTCGTAGTCGGCGATGTGCTGCACCTCCTTCCCCAGGTATGGCTTCATCTCCACGCCCTCCAGGGCCCTCGGCTCGTTCACGTACAACTGGACGAGCATCTGCAGCACCTCTTCGTCGAAGCCTGAAACAATGGCACAAGTAGGGGCGAGCACAGGGGCGAGCATGGGGGCGAGGGCAGGAGACAAACCCTCTAGCCTTCCGTTGTGGAGGGAGTGGTAGAGGGGCTTGGTGGGCGTGACCCAGCAGATGTTGCTTTTGACGTTCTCCCTGGGGTTCTCCCAGTGCGTCTCCGTAGTGTTGAGCTGGTAGGGGACGAAGGTGAAGTGGCGGCCATCGGTGAGCACCGTCTGGGTCACCATTGGGTAGGTGATGTCGTGGAAGGATGAAAACCCTGTGGAGAAAGAGTTAACCCTCTGAATTAGTATTCCAGGTGAAGGGGTGCACATGAGGGAATGTTAAATTTTTAAGGTTTTTTTCTAAATGTTTTTAAAGAACAATGTTTTCTCTAAGAATTCTGTAAATTGAGTAAAATACTTTAGGCTGTTTATGTAAGCTATCATAACAAAAACAAACAAATACTCACAAACATTTATAAATTACTATAAAATATATAGGGATTTTAGCAAATTGTAAATATCATACAAATTAATTTTTTTTATTCGTTTTTTCTGTATTTTTTCATTTTCTTGCATTATTTTTCCTTTTTCTTTCCAATGCTGCTAATACCAAATACATCATTTACTTACTATAAAGAATTACAATAAAAGCAAATGAGTACCTTTGTAACAAGCAAGTGGCATGAGCCATCCAAATGAAGACAACACTGCCTGACTGTTGAGGGCTTCTTTTGTGTCCTCAGGACCATATGTGGGTGGTCTGTGCTTGAGATGGTTGGTGTCATGGTAGGAAATGAAGCTGAATTCCCTGGTATCTCCAGGCCAAAACCCTACATATAAACACACATCTGATATTAGATTCATCTTGAATTAAAGTAAGCCAATATAAAGCCTCATTTACACAACTTTAGTCTGTATTTCTTATAATTATCTCCAAATTCATTTTCATCAATAGTTTTACATTAGCAAGCAAAGCTATAAATAAATTTAAATAATAAACTACAGATTTTCAATTTTTTAAGCACAATACAAATATTAAGAATTTAATGTATCTTAATTTTAATATTACTTTAAATAACAAAAGAAAATCATTAATTTTATATATTTTTAAGAAATACAGAATCTTTATGATAAAATGCATAATTTTCACAATAAAATTATCAGATTAATACACAAATTTAGATATAGCTTTTGCTTTCAACTGCTTGGATTAAAAATTCACATTTGAAATGAATACCTGGAATATTACTCAGATATCTTCTGTCCAATTCATAACCCAAAATAAAATGAGGATCATAGTCATACACAGGAACAGAATAAGCAAAAATATTGGCCTCAGACTGATCTATTAGCTGTGGAAGAGGCTGAGCAGCTCTCAGCTGCAAAATTGGACTCCCAATGTACTGAATGTATTTATCAGAGGGCCTTTCAAGGAACTCCTCAGGAATTTCATCAGCAGGAAGCCCATCCTTGTACTCCTTTCTCACAAATGTTTCCACCATACTTTCTATTTTCCATGATGCCTCCACCCTGGGAGAATAATCAACTTGAACCGACCTCAGGTGTGGCTGTGATCCCCATATGCTGTTCATGAGAATTCTGTTCAGCTCTGATATTATAAGTCTGGTCATTTCTTTTTCCTGATCTAACGGCTCCGAGATTTCAGCTAATTTATGACGCCTAAAAATAATGCGATACATTAATCATTTTTCAATACTCTCAACTGAGATGCAGCAGAGGATTTGATTGGTTAATTTACTAACCTAATACTTAGCTGGTATTCCAATGCATCTATTACGTCGTTTTTTATTTCGTTCGTTAAAATTCTACTTCGCTCTGATGATTTACTGTAATAATCGGGCAAGTTTTCCGTTTCTATTATGTGAGATTTGGTTATGTGTTGAGCGAACACTTGATTGTTTAAAGGAATTTGCCCCTCCCTGATCATAAGACATTTCCACCCCCATCGTCTCTGAACGTTCACCTCAAATAACTTTTCTTCGACCGTTAATTGCCGTTTAATTTTATCATACCATACTTGTTTCTTCGCTCTGTCGGAATCCGGATGTATAACTGGAATGGGGGGATATTTGGGATTCGAGGTGTACTCATCTTTTTCTGATGGATATATATACGTTGGAGCCGTACAATATTTCCTCCGCTGAGTGGATTTCGCTAATATTTCAAAATTTCTAGACAATAATTTCATCTCAGCGAAAAGCACAAGTTCTATGAAGACGTGGGACTAGAATTTCGTAACGTGGCATCAAAAACCCCTGCTTTCAAATATGGAGTAGGCTCTTGCTTTAATCCGTTACCGAACTTACGTCGAATTGCCAGACAATTTCCCATATAAATCAGTGTGGATTCAATTGATTTGTCACTGGGCTAGAAAAAATCCTCAATTAGAAAATGTTGACCTAAAGAAATATCTTAAAATCTAATGTTTAACTCACCAAAACGGTTAAAGAAAAAAACGTCTATGTACACTAAATTTACACAAGATAGTCTGTGCAGATTTAAAGTAACCTTTTTTTCTTTTCTCAAAAATACTTTTAAGAAAGTTTGTGATGGTGTCGTTAAAATAGGTCGGCCATCCTGTAATAGGATGCCATTTAAAAATTGTTCAAACTGAATGAGAAAAAAGTTCATTTATGAGGTGAGGAGATAAAATTACAAGCAATTTTTTTATTAAACAGAAATTATTAATAAATAAAAAAGAAAAAGAAGAATATTAAAATTTAAAACGGTTACAAAACTCCAACTGAGAATTTAACCGCTGTCGAAATATTTAAATGCAATTTTCCATTTTCACGAAAACCTGTCGTGAAATCATTGCTCCCATCTCGTTCCTCTGACGGGCCACCACCGACCCCTCACCCTGTTGCTCTCCCTCCCCAGCGCTCTTCTGAACTGCCAGTTCTCACTCGAGTCTTCATCCCTCAGCTCCTCTCGCCCCTTCGCCCTCTCGAACAGCCAATCACCGAGCGCCCCCTGACGACGAAACTCTTCTCGTCCGTCCGCCCATTTGAACATCCAAAGCCCCGTCGAATTGAAGCACCGGTGCATCGAGCACACGCGCTCCTGCCTTTTCTTCCCATTTTTTTTCGCTTTCAACTGGGGGGGTTTTTTCCATTTTGATTTTTTCATTTTTCTACATTTTGGTTTGGAGTATTTCATCTTTTGACGTCCCGTCACTTCGGGTTCCGACGCCGAAACCTTTCGCTTCTTTCTCATTTCTTTTTCCGTCTGTTTCACAACGGGCTTATGTTTCCATCTCTTTTCTTTATTTTCTCCTCCCGTTTTTGATTTCTCTTTATTTCGCTTCTTATGTTTGCTTTTTATGCTCTCGCAACTCTTTTTGTCTGCCTTTCCGACTTCCTCCTTTGACGCTTCGCTTGAGTTAGTCGTCTCCGAGGGTTTTCTTTCGACATTTTCCACCTTTTTAACTTCCACTTGGTAATATTTTTCGGGCTGTGGAAACTTATACACGACAACGGAGTTTGGGTTTTCAGTGGATTTTTCGTCCGAGTGCAAATCGAACTCCGTTAAGGATTTTCTCTTCTCGAATTTCGCTGGGCTTTCGAGAAGAATTTTATTAACCCTTTTATTCAACTTGCCGTTCATGTTCATCAACCTCTGGTATAGATTTTCGATGTTCTCCTGAGATGACGACAGCCTGGTGACTATCTTCTGTAGCACTCTTGAAATTCTCCTGTCGGCATCTTCCAGGAGCTTCGCTCCTCCTTCTTTCCTGCTCCGCAGAAGGTCCAACTGCTCCCGGATATATTTCCCGAAACCGTTCAGATCCACCCCGTTCTCCATTCCCCTGTAATCGTTCCTGACTAAATCCTCAAGCTTCGACAGCCACTCGATGGAGGACAAACTGGATCGGATTTCGGATAAAGCTGCGCCCTTCAAATCCCTCTCCTCTCCTGTGGGCGTTTCTCTGCACTCAGTTTTAAAGTTCGCTTCCCGATTAACCAGAACTGAAATTATTAAATATATATAATTAACCCTTTGCTCCAATTAAGAGTGTATCGCCCGCTGGTAATCGGCATTAACTGATTTTCTATTTCTTCATTTATTTCCAAATATTGATAATAAAAATTACGTGTAAACTCGAAGACTAACTTTTCATGTGAGTTTATATTTTAATGTATTAAACCAGGGGTGAACAACCTTTTTAGCCAACGGGCCAACTTAAATTCGGAAATTTTTTTAGTGGGCCGCACATAAAATAACACTTATTGATAATTACGAAACTTCAATAATAAATTTGAAAAATTAAAAATTAGCCAATTAGCGCATCAATTCAGATTGTGTTTGCCTTTGAATGTTGTCACCAACCAATGACTCTTTGTCTATGCCAGAGATTGTATTCACCTCTATTCAGATGAGACAGTCGAGACTGCAAAGCAGCATTTTCCACCTTCAACTTTTTCAGTGTCTCCACCAGCTCCCCCGTCGTCTCCCCGGCATCTTGAACTCCTGAAAATTCCAAAACACCCAATCGAACCCTCAATCATTCGTCTGAAGCCTAACTCATCATTCAAAAACCACAATACCCAAGAAATGGCCGACTGCTATGCAAGCTACGCCGGCGACAATCATGCTCAGTGACCAACTCAACACCCTCGTGGCAACATTATTCTTGTGATGATGTTTAAGAACCGGGTGAGCGCTTTCCTGGCGATTCTCCTCATTCGATTCGCCATCGTTCCTCTCTGTTTCGATCGAACAAGTTTTCAGGTCACGTTTTTCAGAACTATCGACACTGAAAGCAAAGTCAGAGAGTTATTCATTTTACAGTCGCAATTTGAACTGCTTCTATTTTTGGAATACAATCTATTTTGGAATTTTTTACAATCTTTTATTTAACTGCAAAAATTTTTTTTGTGAGTCTGTGATTGAGTTTTTGATGTAGAACTCATTTTTGACTAATAAAAAGAAGAATCAAATAAGGAGTAGTCCATAATGACTGCCGTCATTTCATGACACAACTGGGTTTGCCCAATGGCAAAAAGTTTAAAAAGAAATAAAAGAATAGTACACTAATGTTATTTATCTACAGTATTTACCCCACATTACTTACCTATTTACACTATTTACAGGACTTTGTGAATCCTTGGTGAATTTTTTTCTTTTTATCACAGTTGAACTATTATTTCTAATATCATTACTAATACTTTCATCCATCAATTCCTCATCATCTGACTGATATGTTTGGGAATCATGTGAATCAATAGCAGCATCAAGTCTGCTTATGTCAGAATCTGAAAGAAATAAAGAGGTGAAAAGGTTGAAATAGAATTGCCAAAGAATACCAGATTCTTACCTCTATAATTTCCATCCATGTCCAATATTTCAATTGACTCAACATCATCAGAATCATGTGGCACATCATCTTCCCCAGTTCTTTTGCTGGAAGAATCAACTCCTTCTGTCTGTTTGTTACTAAAATTTACAAAATCCTCATTGACAAAGGAAGAGTTTGAGACTGAATCCTTTAAAGGACTGAACTCTGTTTCATATGTTTCATTGAACTTTTCAACAGAATCTTTTATTTCTATGTCACTTCCTTTCCTTGATGTCACATCAACAGGAGTTTCCTCTAATTTAGAAGGAGTTTCAGTGACAAAAAGTGATTCTTCATTGATGTCAATCAGAGACCAGCTCTCAGAAATGTCCGACTCACAACTGCTTTCTCCATCCATTTTCACAAGAAGGCATGAACCTACATAATTAAAAGAATAAGGATTAAATTATAACAGCAGCACAGTCAGACTTTGCTCTGGAGACTCAAAGAGGCACAAGCAAAAAAATTCTTTTAATTAACAAACTTAATTTTAACACTAAATAAAGAAAGGCAATTAAATTTTTTTATTATCCTTTGACCTTCAAAATTGCCAGTTTTAGAAAACAACCTAAAAATCATAGTTTTAAATACTTTTTTAAAAATTCTGTATAACTTATTATACAAGCTTCATAAACATACCTTAAATAAATATTAAAGAATTTTTCACAACTGTTTTTAAGTTTTAATCAGTTTTACTCCCCACCCTCAATCTTATACATTTAAATGTTGAGGCAATTAACTCAGATTCAATCACAATGTTTACTTCACATGTCTCTCAACACCAAAACCCACTAAAATTTCGGAGAAATGAAAATTCTCCTTTAAATGACGGTTTTAAACCTTTCGTCAAGAGGTTTCAATGCACGCGATTCAAATTCAACACAAGTGTCATTCAATCTCGATACAAACTTAACCCAAACAAGCACAAGTTCTTGGAACGTCACTTAATTTCATCATTACCAATTTCAAAACCAATTAAGCAATACTTGACATTTAAAAAAAAAGAAAACATCGGAGAAGGTGCCAAAAAATGATAAGAGCAACTGGCATGATATTGCCGTTTCAAGGTGAACGATTCCGAGTAAAACTAAATTGTAAAATGTCCACTGGTTTACACCGAAAGGAATCCCTTCTAATCATATGATCGTTACAAATAAACGATGCCTTCAGGGTCAATGAAGAAATTCGGTTTTTGTTGAAATATAAAACCACTAGTCCACAGTTCAAATAATGTCATGGTATCCCTTTTTGATAATAACAGCATTGTACGATATCTTACCTATGTCATTTATTCAAAATTTGTTTTCAAAATCATGTCGAATTTAAAGAGAAATATTTGAAAATATTAACTGAAATTTTTTCAAAAGAAAAAAATTACGCCATAAGTATTGGAAAACATACGGCAACAAGTCGTTTGTTTTGCACTTGTTACCCGTTTCTTCTGACACGATGAATCTTTCCGTTGTGCCACGTCGTTTGCCGTTAAAAGGCCAGAAATCTTGATTTCGAATTTTTTTTCTTACTAATCGATTCACATTTTTTGGATGTGAAAAACAGATTTTTCAATTGTAATTTAAGGACGGAGCATAACTTTTGTAAATTTTATTAGTTTTAATGCTGTTAACATAAGCTGGAATGAGTGTAATGCTCATTTATTTTTTTCAATTTGCTTTTACAAATAAAATTGATGAAGGATTTCACGTAACTTTTAATTATCAAATCTTTTAATTATCTAAAAATATCATTAAAAAATGCAAAATATGCTTAAACATCTTGCTGGAGGTTAAATCTAAAGCCAACATCATTTGAAAGTTAATCTCAACTGTTAGAGAGTAGCAGAAAGGAGTTTTAGCAAAATAAAAGCCTCATAAATAATCACGAATTGATTGTCAATTATTTAAAATAATCTATTGATTTTTATTAGTGATGATGATTTTTACTGACTGACTACCACCTGGTGATTTCATGTGAAAAGTCAAGAACTTAACGTCGTATTTTCGAAACCATGGGTTGGTTGAATTTGAATTAGTGCGATAATATAAGTAGTGATTGCTCCGGTGATCTGAAAGAGAGAACGGTTATTTTTGTACAGTCCCGAACCGCTGATACTTTTTAAAGAACTCACCGATAAGTAAAATTTTAAATTTAACTTGAAAAAACCACAGACGGAGAATTCGGTAGTTCTGTGCTGAAGCTGAAGTGAAAATATTTCAATCTAAAACGGAAATAATTATCAAATGAATAAAGTCATTTGCAAGAAAAAAACATTTAATATTTTTTTTTACGGGAAAACATACTTCTTCCTGTACTTCTGGATCTTCGTTATCAATGAGAAACTCGTGCATTAGATTGGCTGACTTCTTCGCCTGAAACGGTTAGAAAATCATGATTATTTAGTTTTTAATTACATAAAAAAAAGTTTTCTCTGACTACCAAAACTTATTTTTAAAGTTTTCATATATACACCCGGCTTTGGATTTACAAGAAACAAGGAGAAACCGTATAAAATGAGATCCGGATACGTTTCCTTATTCTGAAAACCATGTAAAATGAGAGATGAATTCAAGAAATGTCAATCTGCCAAAAAGACAGATTGCTGAAAATTAATGATACGAACATTATTTAAAAATATTTATCTCAAAAAAAAATTTTTCGTCGTTGAGATTTCAAATTGTGTTCAACTAGTGCTTTGTAAATCGAGGGTCAAGTGTATTTTCAGTTGTATAAATACTGCCTTGTATTATAAATTCCTGAAATTATGAAAATGAATTAGTGCAGTGAACTCACCTCGCACACAATCGCGGTGCACACATATAAAATTGGCACATTCTGACAGGGGTAATAAAAGATCCAAAGACTCAAAGTGATGGCGTCATTTAAGTCGAAAATCACTAAACTTGTAGAGACAAAAAGCGTGGAAACGGACGACCAGAATATATAAATTAAAAGGTAGAGCCCAAAAGACGATTTGAGAAAATCCAAATATTCGGTAACGGTCAAATGTTGCACTCTTGTCTTCCTCAGTTTCCTCAGCAGACCACTCCCCCTTTCACGCCATAAACTTCTCCCTTTGAGGATTCCGTTTATTTCGGCGAAGTTCATTTTCACCAAGTTGATCATCGTCAGGAATCCGTACAGGTACAGGCTTTGGACGGCCAATAAAAAAAGGAAGCAAAGGCTGTCTGAAAATGCGATCCAGCCCTTGATGAATTTGCCGTTCGTCCAGAGCAGAGCGAGTGTGACTGAGTTTGTGATGGAGAAGTACACCACAGTGTACCAAGTAATTCGAGAGTTTGCCCTGAACAGCGGCTGAGCGTTTTCCTGAACGGAAGAGTACAGTCTGCCCATTCGATTAAGCCAAGTGCACATGGAACGGCTCTGCCTGAAAAGAGCTCTGTACAAAAACATGGTTATAACATGCAGCGCGGTGGAGTTTCCCACTCTGAAGATGGTCATTAGCTTTCTCTCAATGGAATACAAATTGTATTTCACGTCGAGGATGACAATGAGCAGCCTGACTATCATTGACGCCCCTAAAATGATTCGGCCCTGCGTCAGGGCAGACTTGTTTAGGCGAAACTCGTTCCGAGTGAGTGGTTTGTAGGGAAAGAGACCAAAAGCCCGGCAGGTGAGGTACACAATCCGAAACGACGCGACAGCTGACATGTTCACAGCCGACTGGAAAGGTGGTTAGGCAGAGTTCAATTAAATAGAAAGCACTGAATTCGTTTTTATTTTGTTTGAAGGCTCGTTTTTTTAAGTGTCACATCACCGATCATAAATAAAAACCTTTGATTAATAGGCGATTATATCATCGCTTCATCAAAATTCCCACTCTTCTTTTATTGCTTTTTTCAAACAGAGAATCATTCACAAAAACTGTCTCTTTTTTTTCTTTTCCCCTCCCATTTACTTCAATGGGAGAGGGCGTATATTTTCTTTCAATTTTACAATAATCATAGATAGATATATACAATAAATAGGCTTTCAGACTCTGAATAATTTGGAAAATCTCGTAATCATCTATTCTGATAATTGCAGAAGCCTTTTTTAATTTCTCTTTAACTGTCCATGTTTATGTCCAGTAATTTATTGAAATTTTAGTGTTTTTTCTGTTCATTTATTCAACACTTTTGGTTTTGTGTTTATTGCCCTGCAAGTTTGCCATTATTATTTTGTATGTGTGCAATTGTTCGATGGGTAATATATCTGCGAATATGTATTTTAGTTGATCATTGGTTAGTCTCTTGACTACCAGTTTTGTGCCAGTATTATTTTTATTATTGCTGTCTGTAAGGACTGTAATTTTTTGGAAAAATTATGCACACTTTTACGGTTCTTCTGCTCAAAGTTCGCCAACGCTTTAATCTTTCGCACTGCTAAATCCAATCGATGCATTATGGGTTTCATTGTGAGACTTTCCCACGGAATCATTTTGAAACTGTATAAGTATGATACTGTACGTGGTAGTAGCTCCGATCACCTGTGCAAAAACAATATTCGTTACAAAAAACACAGGCGATGATGTTTTCATTTTGGCATTTTCACTCACAGAATAAAGCCAAGTGAAGTCCAAATTGAAAAACCCGAGAGCGTTGAATTTTAACGGTAAGTGCTGAAGCTGCAAATAAAACAGCTCGAACTAGAACAAAAGCCAAATGTCAGGTGGTGGGGTCACGTGATTGGGGTTTTCCTGTAAAGTGGCAAATTTTTTACCTCGTACAACAATTCTGAATTGTCCAGGTTGATGAATTGGTCCTGTAAAAATCCGATCATCTTTTGCGCCTGAAACAATAATCATCATTTGCTCGAAATGTCGCCCTCTCCAAAATATTTAATGGCGTTTTAATGGATTTACAGTACATTGAACTTTTTTGAACTCGATATACACGGTTTTCAGAATGGAGAAACGTGTTCGTCTTTTCCCACAACCCTGGGTCTCATTTTACACGGTTTCCTGTAATCAACCCTTCGTGTAAATCGAGGGTGGAGTGTATATAAATTTTTTATTGTGTTATTATTTTCTATATGTGTTCTTTATGTTTATTTTATTTATTCCTTATTTTTTTCTCTACGGTTTTTTTGTATTTTTTTCATTTAGCATTTTATTATGTATTTTTTTACATGGTATTCCTTTTTTTTCTTTTGTACAATTCTTGACTTTTTTCATAATTTTTAATGAATTTTTTATTGTTAAAAAAATTGTATGTTTTTTTAAACTTAAACGCTTGCTTTATATATTAATATAAAGTAAGAAGGGAAATGAAACAGTAATTTTTCTTATTTATTATAACAATTTTACTTTAAAAAATTGTATTTGTTATTTTTTTCATTGAATTAAATTTAAAACTTCATTTTTTACGGGTAATTTTAAATGTATTATTTATGTAGTATGTATCAAATTTTCTTGTATTGTTATGATTTTTTTGCAGTTTTTATATCGTATTTTTAAGGCTTTTCTTTATTGTATTTTACTGTTTTTTTATTGCATTTTATTAGTGTATTCTAAATTAGTGTTTTCTATTTTATAATGATTGTGAGTTACTGAATGTGTTAATTATATATACCAGTTATGCCCCACCTATGGCCCTTGGGCCATATCCGGCCCATATTAATTTTAATATTTTCGCATGATCTGAACGATATTAAACGCAAAAGGAAGTTTGAACTGTCAATTTTTGAGGAGTTTTTTATCGGTATTTAATATGAATTATGTGTAAGAGCTCACGTTCCAAGTCGATGGCCACGGGTGTACTTCCTCACCTCTTTCTCCACCAAATGACAAACACTGACGTAGAGAAAAGTCTCCGTCCCAATATAAATCATCCATTGCACTTGCATTGCTGTTGGTACGCCGGCTCTGCCCGATATGGTGATATCGAAAAGAGTGGTGACGAAAAACCACACGAGCTGCACCAGCATCACCGGCATGTAAATGGAGTGAACCACTTTCACGAAAGCCTTCACCAACAGATCTTCGCTTCTCAGCTTCCGCAGAACCGTCACCCAAAATCGGGGAACCTCAGCGGTTCTTCTTCCGCTCAAAGCCTTCCGTATGGTCGCATGATAGACACGCACGTAATTGGCGAGCACGACGAAGAGCTTGAGAAACAGATGTATCATCCAAAGCCTCGTGTAGAAGACGACATCCGACAGAAGCAGCCCTTTCGAGGAAAATTCACTGGTCAGGCACTTGGTGAAGATCAAGAGAGCAAAGTATGATGTGGTGGAAAGCAAAAGAACGCGATTGAATCTCTCCAATTGGACGAAACCCGCGTTTAGAGGACTCGAAATGCAGAGGTTGTTGAAACGGTTCAACCAGAAGCACAGAATTCGTCTCTTTCGGACGACCGTCACAAAAATTATAACGAAACTTATGTCAATGGTCACATTGCTGAGGAACAGAACCAGTTTCGAGGAGATTTTGATCCCTGCCAGAGAAGACACTTTGTACGAAATGATGTTGCCTCCATCGGAAAGCGTCAGAAGCCAGAAAAGTGCCTTAGTGTACCTCAAAAGCGCCGGAGACTCCGTCAGAAAGTAGAAATCGTTCGACTTCTCAAGTCTGTAGGGAAACAGACCGAAAATTTGCCATAATCTAATAAATGACTTGGCTGATTTGATGACGTCCATTGTCGAGCAATGTGCCGTGTCGCGGAAACAGGAAAAATTACGTTAATTTTTACCTCCGGCGGTTATTCATGCGTGACGCTGTCTTTTTGATTGCTCGTTATGATTGATACTCATAATTTATTAACCAAAAAGTTCTACAATGGCATTAAAGAAATTGGTAACAAACGATATGGAAGACGAGTAAACAGGACCGTAAACTTCCCGAAACCAAACCCACAGCTAACACAACCACCTTGACAAAAAAACATACTGAAAGTACTAAAAATTAGGTTAAAATAATTCATTATAACCGAATGTCTATTTTATAAGGTACCGAAAAAGAAAAGCTCTAGAGTCACATTTGTTCATATGCATTTGTCAAACTAACAGTTCGAAAACTCATTCAAATAATGTCATAAACAACAAGGAAATGCGTGAATAGAAAGAGCGTGTCTGAAAACATAGGGAA
>JAQIBA010000021.1:1258506-1383843 GCA_028293925.1 Brueelia nebulosa
TCCAAGTTTAAAGTTGAAAAAACAAGGCACAGGTAGCCACCGTTGCACTTTTTTCGAGAAATCTGGCGAAAATCGAAAGTCCTCAAATCTCGATGCCACCAACATAGTTGGAAAGAGCGTGTCTGAAAACATAGGGAAACCAAGTTTGAGTTCAATCGGATCGGCAGAAATTATTTTATCCAAGTTTAAAGTTGAAAAAACAAGGCACAGGTAGCTACCTTTGCACTTTTTTCGAAAAATCTTGAAAATCGAAAGTCCTCAAATCTCGATGCCACCAACATAGTTGGAAAGAGCGTGTCTGAAAACATAGGGAAACCAAGTTTGAGTTCAATCGGATCGGCAGAAATTATTTTATCCAAGTTTAAAGTTGAAAAAACAAGGCACAGGTAGCCACCGTTGCACTTTTTTCGAGAAATCTGGCGAAAATCGAAAGTCCTCAAATCTCGATGCCACCAACATAGTTGGAAAGAGCGTGTCTGAAAACATAGGGAAACCAAGTTTGAGTTCAATCGGATCGGCAGAAATTATTTTATCCAAGTTTAAAGTTGAAAAAACAAGGCACAGGTAGCTACCTTTGCACTTTTTTCGAAAAATCTTGAAAATCGAAAGTCCTCAAATCTCGATGCCACCAACATAGTTGGAAAGAGCGTGTCTGAAAACATAGGGAAACCAAGTTTGAGTTCAATCGGATCGGCAGAAATTATTTTATCCAAGGGTTTAAAGTTGAAAAAACGAGGCTTACCAGGTGAGCAGTTGCAGAAATCTGACGAAAATCGAAAGTCCTCAAATCTCGATGCCACCAACATTGATGGAAAGAGCGTATCTTAAAAGATTCTTACTACCTGTGTGTCGAGTTTTGAACTTTAAATATTTGTTGAAAAAATTCGGGTGATCTGCGGAATTTTCTTGTACTTAATCATGTACGAAAAATCGAAATGTGTCAGAATAAAAGACATAGATCTGATCCTTATGAAGTAGAGAAATGTAATAAATATGAACAAAGGCGACGGGAAACCTCAGAAAGAATGTATCTGTAAAACTAACTATTTGAGACTTCTTCCATGTTTTTCTGTACTCATAAATGTACCAAAGATCGAAATCTTTCAGAATAAAACGATATGCACGTAGATCGCGTCTAAAGGAAGTAGAGCAATGGAAATAAACCTCTCTTGAACTCTCTCGTCGCCTTTATTCATTTTTATTTGTAAAATTAACTTTTTCAAAGTTTTCCAAACATTTTCTCATACTCAGAAATGCACCAAATATCGAAATCTCTCAGAATAACAAGAAATAATCACAGATCTTTTCTAAATGAAGTAAGGGAGTTGTTTCCAACTTTTTTGTACTGGGGCTCCATTTTTAGAAAAAAATTTGTGAGCTGCTTTTTTGGAAAAAAAAAATTGGTAGGCCCTCCTCTAAAAAACTAATTGTGCCCCGTTAATTTATCTAAGAATCAAATTTTATAAATGCTCCACTGATATTATAATTTATTTAATGAGCTTCAAAATGACACGCAATACTATGAAAAAATATTGAGATTGTATATTTATTATAAGAAATATAAAAACAGAACAAAGAATGAATACATATTTTTGGTTTGTTTTCAAAAATGATATTTTGGGAATAACTACAAGCCCCCTTTGAAAGAAAAGTCTCGCGCCCCACAGTTTGGAAACCGCGGAAGTAAATTGTTAATTTTACCTGTAAAATAAAGGAAGTCACAAACCTTCCAGTCATAATGAAAGTAAGATATGACGACTGTCATAATTGAGTGGCCCTTTTCAGATTCTTCTTTCTTGTTCTGGTTTTGAAACTCCAATGCCGGATCTTTACAAAATTTTCTTAGTTAAATGAAAAAATATATAAATATATAAGACTGAATTTCCAAAAGTAATGCTCATGATTTAGTAGAACGCCGTCAGGGTGAAACGAGGCTAATAAAAGTTAAATTAAGAAGCCTTCTCCCTCGCGGCCGCGACCAGAACTATAAGTAGTTCCAACTTCCCCCAGATGTCGCACTTCCGAAACGTTTCGCCGAATTCTCAACGTTGAGTTGACACTCATTTGTCAGAGCACAATTGTATTCAGTTCAGTGGATCGAGTTCGCGGCAGAGATGCGTCCACGCCTTGCGGGCCCTCATTTGATTATCCCCGCTCCGAACCCATTCCGAGAGCGCTCTCACTGGCTAGGGAAAGAAAACTAGAGGATGGATTGTGATTGGCAAGGGAACGCCAATGTGGTTCTTGAGTGTCAGCCATTACGAATCTAGTCTGCTCTACGGTTTATGTTTTTGTTTTATTTTCTTTTTTTAGCGGTTTTTAATGCGCTTCAAAATATGTAACATGGGATTTTGCGCTTGTTTGGTGAGCGTGAGAAACAGAATTGACAGAGCGAAGCCGATTAAATGAGAGATTAAAGGTTAGGCAAGAAAGAGTTAACCGATTTCTGTATGTGCAAACGTATTTCTTTACTTTGGAGATTTGTGACGAGGTGACAAGTGCGTGAATTAACAACTGTAAGAAAATGATGGTGATTTTCATTTTTTAAATAGTGCGAACTAAACGCATAAGAATAAAGTGGATTAAAGCGTGCTTTTGGATTTTCCCTGGTTCCTTGATTTCATTATGTCGAGGTGATTTTGAGATAATTTGCTGGTGACGGGAAATGTACCCAGCATCGACTCGTCACCCAGCTACAGCGGTAAGCATTTTCCCTTTTGTTTAATCAATGGGATTAAAAGAATTAATCCGGGTTATATCAAGAAAAAACGGCTCATTTGGATTGGCATTAGAGTAAACAAAAACAAAACGCCAATACGGGAGTAAAGGGGTGGGAACGAGCCAGGTTTTAACCCGTTGATTCATTTTTATAAAAATGGCTCAAAAAGCCGTTTTCGCCGTTGGAAAGCAGTCACGAAGCAGTTCGTTTGAATTGGATATTTCGGCTATTTAGTGCAATTAAGGTATTTTCCCAGTTCGAGAGAAATTACAGGCTCATGCGAGATTTGCCCACTTTGTAAAAAAAGTTTCTTGTGAAAATTTGTTTGAGCTTGCCGTTACATTTGGATTCGTTGTGACAGCTTTCACAGCTCATTGATTAATTTTAAGGGGACTGATGAAAACCCTGAGTCTTTTTTTCAAATTATTTCTTCAAATTCAAAAGATTGTGGTTTTCTAAAAAGTGTACAAATTTGTTTTGGATAGTTATAAGATTCATTGCAATGGGATCATTGTTTTCATCAGGAAGAGTTGTTTTTCACTTCAAAACTCTGCATAGCATGAAACTGTATAATATATATTTGATGGGTGCATTATGTGATAAATTATACTCTTGGAACCAAACAAAACATCTCAGTACTTCAGATGGTAAAAGATTACATTATCAAAAAGAGTGAAATTGCATTTATATATTCATCCAATTCACTGAATTATACAAACAAATCCTGAACTTACCTGCACACTGATCGTTTAACTGTATCTGGGTTTTTGGGTCTTAAACTTTGACATTTATTGAGAAAATGGAAAAAGTTAAGTGATTCAAGAGGAGATCAATTTAGTAATCACTGATAGACAACACCAATTTATGGTCAGAGTTTTTTTAACATCTCATTGCTTTTGCAAAATCACTTTCGATCACTGTGATGCTTCTTTTAATTTCCTTCATTTGCTATGGGAAATAAATTAGTCAGTTGACCAAAGAAAGGGGTATTTGCTCAGTTAAATGAAATAATTCAAGACTGGATTTCATAAAATGTGTTACCATGAAATGTTTCTAGTGTGAAATAAATAGAAATTTGCTGCAATAAATATAAGGAGAAATATCGGAAACATGGTGCATGAAAAAAATAATAAAAGTAAGCAATTGTAATATTCCTTACAGTAAGCATTTTCCAAAGTAATGGAATATTTGTTCAAATTGAAATTAATTACAGTGAAAAATTTTAACATATAATCAGGCCTATACTCTTATTGTGATATTTAAATGCTTGTGAAATGGCCTGTTAATATTCTGAATTTTTGTAATTTTGAACTCCACTTTCTATTTTACACTAGAGTATACTATTCTAAACTATGCTTTCTATTGCAATTTGTAACTCTAATTAAAAATAAAATTTTTTTAGAAATTAGAGAATTTTTGACTTGTTAAATTAAAGTTTATTACTTGATTTGTTTGCTTCAGTTGCATTCTTAAGTCAGCAAAATTATGGAATGAGCATTGTCACTTTTAATTTTAATGTCTTTCCCAAAGCTTTGCTTCAGTTAGGCGCTTTTTTCATTGTGACACATAATCAGTAATGTTTCCTCATTTACAGGCATTTTTATTGGTCACTGGGGGCTTCGCCCTCACTGAGGCTTGGGAATATATATCTGTATCTGTACCTTAATATGATATGCAATAATATATTTCCTGAAAAACTGAATACACCTCAATAATCCCATTGCACTTAACTACAAATATCATAAGTAAAGCCGCTTTCTTCTTTATTCAGTTATGGTTGTTGTGGATATAAGTCATCTCTCACTTCCTCAGCTGTTGCTCTCCTCTTTTCTTCCTCCTTTGTTAACCCTCTCTTTTCCTCAAATTCTCTTCCATATCCTTCTTTCTTCATTACTCTCCCTTCTAAATGGTTCTCTCTTTAGTCTGCTCTTTGGTCTCTAAATTGCTACTTATCTGTGGCCGACTCAAACCTCCATTTCTTCTTCCCTCTGGCACCCAACGCCGACAGAGTGGATTTTCTTTCCGACATTTTAAAAAACTACTAACGCAGCACCCACGCTAATTTCTATCATTTTTGTTTGCTTATCAACTTCTTATCAACTTAGCCCCATTTGTACTCAAATTGGTCTCCACGGGAACAAATTCCCAGACATGTTTTCTGCAGATTTCTCGGCTTTTGCTTACTTTCGAGAAATGAGATAATTCTTTGGAAATTGGTTCAGTGGTTTCTTAGATCTTATGTAATAAAAACGGTGCGCACACACAGACAAACTTCCCTTAATAGATTTATATATTAATATGATATGATAGAAACGGACGTGGAATGTTCTTGAAAAGCTCCCCACTCCAATTGAAAGAAAGCGCTTTTTAATACCGCAAGAGAAATTAATAAATGAGTGATGGAAATGCGAATATTAATGAGGGAGGAGGAGGGGTCAAAGGTGAGCCATTTCAATAAGATCGCCAAGCCCGACTATGTCTAACCAACATAAATTAAATGCAATGGTTTTTTTCTTGTGAGCCGTAATCATGTCATCGAATACCGCAGAAAATGTTTAGACTAAAGATAGGCGATATTCAGTGAAAGAAAAGCAGAAGAAACCCAGTCGAGTTGTGCCATTCGAGAGGGAATGGGCCAACTTCATGCAAGTTGTATCTCCTCCTTTTTTTTTATTGCTGCCTTGACAGATTTGTGTTCCATGAAGTGCATTTACTCGATTCATCATCCTGACTTGGCCTGTCCGCAGGCCAGCAGGTTCACTAGCCTGAGTTCAGTCCATATTTAGATGCCTTTTTGTGTTGTACATTTTTTGTTTATATTTTTTTCTCATTCGGTTTATTATTACTTTTTTTCTTAATGAAAATGTTTTTCATGGATGGCCAAAATACGGCCGAATACCGGTGATGAGAATATACTTTATTTTATTGCAAAAGTTTTGCGGTACTGTTTGGCCCCAAGACTGTTACTGTTTGTGATTGTTACTATTCAGCGCCGATAATATTATAAATTAATATCCACGCTCGAATGGCTTTCAGATATGCAAAAAAATAAATCTAAAGATGTCACTGCCGAAGTGTTTTTCTCACCCTTTGAAAATTCATTCGAAATGAAAATGAATTTTTGGATAGGATTCGAGAAGGGGAAAAGGAAAGGAAAATATGAGGAGAATGGGGGGAGGGGCAGGAGGGGCCGGGGGGCCTTTGAATGATATTGAAGACGGGCAGAGAAAGGTCGGTAATTGTATGTGAACGTTATTCCAGGGCCTGCGATAATCAAAAGGAAATGAAACTGGGTTTCACCACCCCTCCCCCATATCTCGACGGATTTTCCTCGGAACCGGGGACTTGTTTAATTTTCTTTTTTGTCGCTCCTCTGTTTGTGCACTCGTTCGTTGCCCTTTTTTATTTTCACAATGCGAAGCGTAATTGCTATGGAAATTTCCCGGCGATGAGCGCGATTTCTCCTAGTTGTTATTAATTATTGAAATGATTCCACAGGTCCAGATCTCAGTTGACATTGGGAAGGAGGCTGCCTTATGAAAATTATATTTTTCAAGAGACGGGAATAGTTTCTTTATTATTAATAACAATAACACCAATAATAATAAGCTATATTGGATTCCTTATTTGTTTTTACATGGTTTTTTTTATATATAATTTACATACACCACAAGCTCTGTTGTACCACCGAGCTCTTCTTCCCATGTTGATTTTTGTCTTCCACAAAGTTATTAAGTCCACAATGTTATTATTTTGGACCATCTTCCATCTGCCTTGCGCATTGTGTGTCCAGCCCACTTCCATTTTAGTGTTTTAATTATTTGAGAAAGTTCTTTGACTTTTGTTACCTTTCTAATTGTTGTATTTTTTATTCTGTCAATTTCTCATTCCCATCATGCTCCTCTCCATCGCTTTCTGGGTTATTTCCAATTTATTTAATATTTTTTCAGTTAGAGTCCATGTCTGGCACCCGTATATAAGGCAGGAAATAATGCATGTCTCCAGAATTTTTATTTTATTCCTGGTAGGGATTAGTTTATTTTTAAAAATAAATTTCATTGCCCAATACTTCAGCGATACATCGGTTGATTTCTTTTTCCATTTTATTGTGGAAACTTATCAGCTGCCCTAGGTAGCCAGATTCGACGACATAAGACAGTTGATTTCCATCGATTACTATTTTCTGGCATTTACCGTTAGTCATTAAGACTGTTTTTTATTTATTAATGGTTAAGCCACCATATTTACTTTTGGTGTGTAGCTCAGCAATCATGGCCTGCAGGGTCGTGGGTTTCGAGCGAAGATAATTACGTCGTCGGCGAACCTTAGATGGGTTAGTCATTGAATGCCATAATTTTTACTTTCGCAGCTCAGTTTTTTAAAAATTTCTTCTAACGCAATTAGTTTCTTTATTAAGTATTTTTTCTATTGCAGTTTTATAAAGCGTATGTAATTAATTCTCGCCAACTGAGAAACGAATCGCCAATATGAGAAGAAAATTTAGTCTTTTAATCTGCATAAGGGGAAACATTAAGTAGATTATGGCAAACAAGAGAAAAGATATTAATAAAAGGAATGAAGAAAAGAACAAGAATGATCTAAAGCAAAGCAACCCAAAAAAGAAAGTAATCGAAAAAATTTAGCAAAGTAAAGGATATAAGTAGAACATTTCAAAATAGATTGACGCTAATAAAACCTATTTAGGCGTTTGGTGTTAAGAGGTTTTAAATATAAAATGTTTTAATTTTCACGGAATCCGTGCATTCCTCATAAACATTATAAGCTCATCCGAGCGTGTTATTACGGTTTAAAAAGTTTTAAATCAATTTCGCCCCCCTCGGCCAACTAATTTGGCCACCGCAGCTCTTGAGAAGTGCTGCCTCGTCTTGAATCAATAATGTCAAGTGCTCCCATACCCCTTGGATCTTATTCAAAACCATGACGACGAATTTTCTACCTGTTAAGAGCCTCAGTTCTGCATGAGGTTTCCCTACAGAATTATCTGCAGTAAACTTACAGAGTCATAATGGGATCTGTTTGTCGCGGAGATACAATTGAAACGATTTTAAGCGTGCTCCAAGCGGGGATGAAGGCCCACCTTCCTCCCCCCCTCGCCTGTTCATTTCCAGTGATATGAGCCGAGGGATGAATTGAGCACTTGGTTTGAGACCGTTTGTGAAATCATTCAATGGCAGGTGTGGGAGCTTTCGGGAAAGGGACCTTGAAAGGGTTCATACGACGCCTTTCAGAATTAATTAATACTTATTCAGTTTCCCGAAAACTTTACAAAATTTCATTCAAAATTTATTAAATATATATTTGAGTCCACATTTCATGATTCATTTATATATTTTTTATCACCTTTTCGGCTTTGATATGAAAATTTATAATTCGCAGGTCAGTGGAAATGAAGAAACAAGAAACACGAGCTTTGAATTACCGACAAAGACCCCTTTCGATGAAGATTAAAGCTGGAGAATGTATCAAAATAATCGAAGAAAGAATAAAAAAGTGCAGTTGAAGAACAAAAGAGTTTTGAGCAACAAAGAGAACAAAGACGAAAAACGACTACTGAAATAATATGGTCCAAAAGGAGGGCCGCCACGAATAGAAGATAAATAAATACATAATTAATAAGTTTAAAATTATAAATAAATATCACGTTCATGTCAAAATGATTTCATTCTAATTTTGTTTCTCTTCTATTAATAAGGCGGACCGCCATCGAGGCAGGCGTGGGCCATGGTTTATGAATCCATTGAATAATGAATAAAACTGTTGGACGTTAAGTCTGTAAATGAATTAAAAGAACCAAGAATTTAATATTGACGTAAAAAGTAGGGCAAGGGAGGTGATGTTTGAATTTTGTATTTGTTTTCATCAGGAAGAAGTTTGGTAGTAATAATTATGATATAAGACTCTTTCGGAGTAAAATGAAGATAAAAATGAAAGAATTAGTTTTGACCAAATGGTCCCACCAGTTGCATCATGTATCAAATAGAGAAAGAAATGACTGTTGCTGTCTTTAGAATTAGAACCAGCATATCGGATGGGGGAATAAGCAAATTAAACCGTAGGTAATACGGTCCCTTATTACCTAAGCGGCCCCTATGTTTATTCCAAATGTAATTTGTATTTTTGTGAAGATGTAAAAAATTCATAAGGTTAGTAAACTTCCAAATAAATCTAATGGGCCGACTTAATTCTCTTATCAGCAGAACATCTGCTAATTTTACGTCTAATTACGTCGATGATCTCTCATTCTAAAGTGGTTAACGTTTAATCGAGGAGAGGTCTTTTCAGAAAGATGCAAAAGACACAGTGATATTGAAAAATTTAACTTTTGAGTTCATTGTAATTTATACCTAAAAGGAGGAATTTTTCAAAGAAATCTGTGATGCCTTTCAGACCACCAACTTCTCTCTCTCTTTCTCTCTCTCTCAAACGCCTTTTCTCCTTTCCTTTTCTACTCACTTCATTTCTCTTATCATCTTATTAGTCCACTTTGATGTGTTCTGACCTGTTTCGCTGATTAAATATTGAAAACCGGATTTAAGCTAAAGTTGAACTTTTAAATTTAAACTCGACAAACCATGAACTCGAGGTTGTAATATAAATCAAATTAGGCGTAACCTTAACCTGAGAATCCGGTTTGGGATTCCCCAGAATTTGCGGTGCATCCAACCAACTTTCAACTCGGGATGCATGCAAGCACTTAAAAAAGTCAATAATGAACGTACAGGTTGTTAAAAGTCATTATTATTATCATTGTGCTAATGGAGCGAGATTCCCTCTTCCAGTACACAATAGTCAACGTGCAATTTCGCAGATAAGCATTATCTGGGAAGCAGTAAGCAACCTATCACTTTCATAATGCCATTTACGCCGTCTCACACAATTACTCTGCTTGAAACAAGGCTAAAAATTGTGACAGCCTTAAAACATTGGAGTGTCTTTATAATGAAACCACATATTCTGCCCCATGGAGGGCGTTAACTGCGCGGGCGGGTTAACGAAGACCTCGCTTAATTGGATAACACCGTGTATCATTGTAGAAAACTGTGAAGCAAAATCATGGGGAGTGCATCTCCACTGGGATAATGAATCACGGCCTTTAAAATGTTGTTTAGTTTTTAAACAAGAAAAGAAAATTACAATAAATTTCATGAATGGCGTAAAAGAGTTGCCTAAAAATCTGGAAGGATGAATGTTTGAGCTGGTTCTTGGGGAGAATGAAAACTTTATTATATTTATAATATTTCCGTGTGCATGGTAGAGGAAAACTTAAACGATTTTCCGGTTGCATCTAATTGGTAAGAGAAAATCGGAAAGGTGTTAAAGCCAATCAAAGCGTGGACAATTCTATATCTTAAAAATTTGTTTTGGGCAGTGTACAACTGTTTTAAATCGTCTGGCCATCCGAAACCCTTTCCTTGAAACTAAATGAAGGGGGGAGAGGCATGGAACCGTTACCACAATTAAGGCATGTCGCTTTACCCTTAAACCTCAGCATCCCTCTACTGCACACCCTTTCTCTCCCGGCGCACCCAACCCTAAACTTGGGGCAAGGCTTCAATAAAACCTCTTTTCCCTCATTCGCAAATAGTTTTCCCATTTCCGTTTCGTGGTTTGTGACAGCTAAACCTTTTCTCGGAGTCAGAAGTTGAAGCGCAGGTTCTCCTTTACCCCTTCCGTCTTCTCCCCATTCCCTCCCCGACGAAATCGCCGTGACCGACTTCAGATCGATTCTTCCGATACATTTAATAAAGTCAAAGGGGGAAACAGACTTATATGTGTTTCATAAAAAATAATAAAACAAGGGGACGAAGGAGAGACGAGTTGATTTTGAAGGTGAGAAAAAAATGAAACTTCCTTTCCATTTCCCGGAGAATTTTCTCCAATTTTCCCCCATAGGAAAACTGATTCTATTCCGGATGACACCAACGGTTCACCTAAGCACGAAATATTATTTATCAATCATCGTAATCGGAAAATATTAATATAATAAAATAATTTGAAATTTTTTAAAAATTATATTTATAATAGTATTTATTATTTACAATTATTCTTTAGAGAGAATTTTTTTTAAGAAAGAACATTTTTTATGTGTCTAATGATCTTTTATAAATTGGTAATCTTCTACTTCTTTTTTTTTATATCTTCTCCATTTTCTTGATTCGTCTATTCTTTGTCTGGCGGTTAACCCTCTCTCTTTTCGTCCTCTGGGAACTTCGTGGATTTTCTCATTTTCTTTCTTTCCGATACATTCTACGCTGTTTACTATTGACAGTGTGGTGTATAATATTGCCGCTCATTCTTGGGAATTCTTTCCCCGGGTCATAATTTGTACCTAACAAAGTGTATTTTTTGTTTTCAGGGTCCTCCGCCTCAGCCAGGGCAACTAAAATTTACGGTTGCTGAAACCTGCGAGAGGATCAAAGAGGAATTTAATTTTTTACAAGCCCAGTACCACACGTGAGTATTTACTCCAGGTTTCGGCCGCTCGCTTTTTCCCGGAATAAAATTTCCGCGCCGCGTTCCCATTTGTTTTTTCCGAGAATTTAAAAAAAGTAACCTCCAGGCGACCTACGTGAGGGTCGGCACGTGAACCCTTTGTATAAAAATGCCGAGATGGATGTGAGGAGCTCTGCAAAGCGTACAGTTCCGCTCGAATTGTCATGTGGAAAAGCACGAATTCCGAGATTTACATACATACAGGAGATCTTTCGGGAATCAGTTGAGGGCTCACAATGTGTACTCGAAAGACATTGGACTGAGTTAAAATGTCCGAATCAGTAACAAATAATTTTTTTGTTTCAGGCTAAAACTCGAGTGCGAAAAGCTGGCGACGGAAAAGACTGAAATGCAGCGGCACTACGTAATGGTACGTAACAGTTTGACTTCTTTGCAAAGTGAGGCTTTTTTAGACTAACATTAACTAACACCAGGTTCTGTGTGCACGAACCCCGCTCGGGAGGGTTTTTATTGGGTCTTAAACCCCGGCTCAGCCGAGGCTAAGTTGCGTGACAAATAAATTTAAAATTTTCCAAATTTTCCAAGACGGGTCATTGGGCTTTTTAAAAATGAACGACTCTTATTTCCGAGATTAGCATTTTTTGTTATTTCGCCGGCGAAAAGTCACGGGGGAAAAAAGGGGGCGGCGTGGGCGGAGGTCGGAGGCGTGTGGAAATTCGTGAAAAGCGAAAATAAATCAAAAAGGGAAAATAAATAAAGGTGAGATGGGAAATCATCCCTCGGAGTGGGTAACGTGATCAATAAATGAAAAACCTCCGCTGTCTTCCCGCTGGATTCCAATTTTTCCTTTTCTTAGCGGAATTCCACCGAGCCATTGTTTCAAATTTCCCTTTGTCGGCGGTCGACCCAACGGAGGAGAAAAAATAATTTTCGTCCCCTTTTCCCGCGGTGGAAAGCTCACGGAATTTTTGGGGTTTCCGTTTTTTGATTGGGTCGCTTTCAAATTATGAAATCTATTGGGGGAGGGAACGTGAAAAAATGGATGAAATCCTCTGGGATTAAAAAGGCTTTGGGATCGCCATAGCCCCGCGTGTAGGTTTTTATTGCAAGGGGCGACCAGACGCTGCACCACACATGGAAGGATTCATGTTATGGTTGTCAGCAAAAATTAGGGGATTCTCCGAAAATTTGCAAAATTTGATATGAGATCCGGGATTTGATAAATACATTAGCGCTCAAAAGTATTTTGACAATACAAAATTTAATAGTTTCTTACTTAATTATTTTACTATAAAATATAATAATATATTCGTCGCATTAAAATAACAAAATATTACAATATAATTATAGTATAATTTTACTGCTACTTTTACATATATTTTGAAGATAAACTCTTTGTTTCTTCTGTTATTTAGTTAACATTAAATTAATATATGAGGACTGTTGTAAAGCATTTTAATGAAAGTCAATTAAATTTCACTTTGTACTATGTAACTCTTACGGGTGGAAAACTTCAAATTTTGTATTGTCAAAATACTTTTGAATGCTACTGTATATTTATCAATATTATAATTGTGTATCAATTTCCGATGTTTTGAACAATAATTGCATTTTATTTTTTTCTTTTCAGTACTATGAAATGTCTTACGGCCTTAATGTTGAAATGCACAAGCAGGTGAGTAAAAGCTTTTGTCAATAACTCCGTCGCCCGTTTAGCTTACTTTCCAATCGATTTAATATTTAAGGGCGTCCGGATTATTTCGAAAGGGTGTCTGATTAAACGGAGTCTTTCTCTCCCAATCATTCCGTGCTTTCAACCCTCCCCCACTCGGATATCATCCCCCGTCACTGCCTGAGGCCAGTGACAGATTGTCGAACTCTCTTCCAGCCCCGCCCTATTTCTTTTCCTCGCTGACAAATATCTGACTTTTCACCCGGCTTCCCTCCCCCGCGCTTTTCCAATTTTCTTATTACTCTTGATTTCTTCTTTTTTCCTTCTCTCGCGTTGTTTAATTTAATTTGGTGGGAAAGGTTTAATTTTTTATCATCAGTGGCGTTGGTCGTCCCGCGGCGAATTCTCCTTTGTGGAGCAATCCACTTCCGCTCCCTTAAGATTGTGGCCGAACTCTTGGTTGGTTTTTTTTCTGCGGATCAGCGGTGAACTGCAAAATGGCCTTTGCTTCTTTTTCGATTTTCATGAAACTAATTGTTGAAATTATTATAAGTAAAATAGGCTCGTGGAAAAATTGTCCGGATTGCAAATAATCCATTAAAAATAATCGTTGGGAAATTCTCGTTTATAATTCATTTCGGAATTTAACCCCCCCAGAAATCTAACCTTTTAGGTTTTCTTCGGACACGTTTTTACAAGGAATTCGTACTTTCTGATTATTATTAGAGCCCGGTTTAATGAGGACGGAGTATAAAGAGGGGATTCGATATTCTTTAATTTCTGATGAAATTATTTTTTAATGAAAAATACACAAAATGTTCGGTCGTGACCATTTAAGGGTGTTGAAACGTTTTTTTGTCATCTCGTGATTCAAAGCAATATGAGGAATGAGTGGCCAAAGTTTCTTTTCCTTATCATTCGGAAAAAATAACGTAAAAAGTGATAAAACTGAATGACAGAGCGTTTGATAACCCCTTTTCGATTTTCCACCCTTTCGTCTCTCCGCCTTTCCGACCGCTCCCTGACCCGGCCTGGAAAATAAAGGTCGATTTTCGATTCCGGCAGAAAGGCTAAACCGTGAGAGGTTCTACGCTCGAAAAAAACCATTCCCCCTCCCATTCCTCGGTTCGGTCCCTTCCCTCTTTTATCCGCCGCCCTCCGCCCCCACATCTCCCTAGAAAATGTCGAACAAACGAATGGAAAGAGGGATGGGACGGGGGCGGGAAATGGGAGTGCTGGGAAAAAAAAAGAAATCGGAGAGAAAAAAGCGAGATGGAAACTGGAAAATTAAGTAGGTGGAAAAAAGAGAAGGCCGAGTTTTTTTTTTTTTTTTTTGCGACATCGATTTTCGAGATGGCTCTAATCTTCTGGGATAGAATGGAAGAAAAGAGGTAGAAGAGGAGTTAGGAAGTGGAGAAAGGGCTGGAGATGGTGGAAATCCGAGAGACTTTTTTCCCTTTAAGTGTAGGACTCAGTCAACCGCTTTTTCTATCTCGTATTTTCCCAGGAAAAAAAGAATACAATGTTATTTCCCTTCCACGGTTCTGTTTTTTTTAAATCCCCAAGGACTGGTGAAAAGGAGGAATGGAGAAGGGTGGGGGGGGGTCTCAATCCTGGGAATTATGACCTCCGGCTCCGATTGAAATGGCAAAAAAAATTTATTAAAAAAATTGAAAAAATTAAACAAAGCTCGGAAAATTTTTGATCAGCCTTTCTCTGATCGCCTGAAAAAAGTTTTATTGAGAATCTTATCTATATTAATTAGACTCAACTCTGTGTTTGATTTTTGAAATTAACATATTTCGGCGATGTGACTGAGGAATTCAGAAAGCCTTTTTTTAATGTCATCATCGACTCTCTTAATTTTTAACTGCTGAAGTATTCAGCGAGGACGGACGTCAGTGACAACACACAAATTAGATCCGTCCCTCCCCTCGAGCAAATGTTTTAAAAATTAAGTTTTTTGTAATATTATTAGAACGGCCGTCATGGCGGAGAAAACAATTAGCTGGAGGCTAATTGCTGTTGTGCTCTCAAGCGATTTTAAAATTGCACACGAAGCAACTGAGAACGTTTCTAAAGGTGCGGTGAAAACCCTCGAGCCACATTCTCCCTTTTAATATTTATGCTTAATCGGGGGTGGAGTTTTGGTTTTAGAGTGTCCCAAACTGGGGCTTTCCTCTTTCTCTGCCCTTTTTTTATATTCACGTCCCATTCCATCTAATACTCTTTCAACCAAACTTTACGACGCCATCAATGACAATTTATGAGGATATATTTTGGAGAATTTCTCCCAAGGACTTTTCCCGATGATTCCCTCCCGGTTCGTTCCGATTTTTTACTTTTCCACTCGGAGTAATATTATCTTTAACCCGTTAAGTGGGAGTAGTGGCTTCTGTAGTGGTCACGTATTTGCAGCAGCTGGCGTATGCATTCGTCATATCCATTGAATAATTTTTTTATATTTTATGTTGATATCATTTTAGGTTATGTTTATTACAGCTTATAAAATATTGAAATAAAAGTACAAAGGCAATTTTTACACATTGAAGAATAGAGAAAAAATGAACAAAACTTTATGTATCTTTATGTATCTATCTCGTAAAGAGCACGGCGCGTAAACAAGTTGAATCTAGTAAAGAGTCTATTACCAGAAACAATCACACGTATACATTTGCCTTACTTATTAAATAAACTAGGAAAAATCATTATGCGAATAGTTGTCGAATAGTCATAGCTGCTACAGTGTACAATAGATCAACCGTATATATACGGCATATCCGCTTAAGGGGTTAAAATTTCAGAATTTTTTTTCAATCAGTCGTGATCTTTATTTCAGACGGAAATAGCCAAAAGATTAAACGCCATAATAGCTCAGGTGCTACCATTTCTTCCCCAAGAGCATCAGCAACAGGTCGCGACGGCGGTTGAACGAGCCAAACAAGTAACCATGACGGAACTAAATGCTATTATAGGGGTAAGTTTATTTTTCCAAGGGTAGATTTTTTTTACAATTCCCCCTTCTAATCCCGAAAACTGCATAAGAGCCCGGAGGGAAGAACCGCAGAACTGCCGACGTTATCAAAGTCAAGAAGGCTGTTTTAAAAGCCCGGAAGTTTGAAAAACTTTTCATCCACCGCAGTTCCCAGAAATTTGATTTAGCTGAGATTCATTATTTTCCAACAAGATCAGTTTCAATATAGTCGAGTTTTGGTTTCAGCAACAGCAACAACAAGGCTTGCAGCAACTCCTGCAGCAGATCCACGCTCAGCAATTACCTCACGGAGCCCACGGGCCCCTTCCGCTCGGAGGGCCACACCCGGGGCTCCCGGTGGGCCCCGGCGGCATCCTCTTCGGCGGGGCTCTCACGTCCGGCTCGGCTGGAGCCCCCCTGGCGGCTCAACCCCACTCCCTCCTCAAACCAAGTGCTGATTTGCACAATAGTAGAGAAACCGACGATATAAAAAGGCCTAGTAGTTTACCCGAAGAAAGACTGGTACGTGTCAAATCATCGAATTAATCGTGCTAGTTCAAAACAAACTCGCCGGAAATGTATTTTGCTTTAGTTTGCAGTAATAAATTTTGTTTAATTCAGATATTTTTAATTATTTTACTTAATTATTTTATGTGGTGTTCTGTATGAGAGCTGTTTCCCATTGCAGAGAAGTTCAGTATCACCCGGAGAACGGGAAAAGTATCGCACTAGATCTCCGGCCGAGTCCGAACCCCCTGATCTCAAGCGAGCAAAGGAAGAAAAACCAGGCAACGAAAGCGACGCGGAGAAGAGCGACCAGGATTTGGTTGTCGACGTGGCGACAGAGGAAGCCCTGTCCCCGGGTCAGCAGAACGGCGACAGAAACGACGGAGTTCGGGAGAACGGAGACGTTAAAGTCAAGGTGGAGAGACCTTCGAGCCGATCCGGGTCCAGTTCCAATCGGTCGACGCCATCTTTGAAGAGTAAAGAGGTGAGTTTTCGACATTGTTTCACTAAGCTTTTCTCGGGGTTGTCTTCTGACTTGGGCTTTTTCTTTCAGAACGAAAAGCCCGGAACTCCTCTTTCGAAGTCGACGTCCTCCAACGCGGTTTCCGGCAAGTCCAGCGCCCTGCCCCTTTTAACGAGTTACCCGCCCTACCCGTTGTCGGTGGGCGCGAGTTCGTCCAGGTCGGACTCGAGTCCATACAATAACGTCCCTCCGTCGCCGTATTCGAGGCCGTCATTGGTGAGTTATCATGGGAAATGTTAGTTGCAATCTTTCGGGGCCCTGAAATGAACTCATTGGTGATTTTCCAGTTGGGCTACGAAGGACTCCCACATTCTAGAACCCCCGGTCTGACCGCCAATGGCGTGGCCGCCATCCCGGGAGGAAAGCCGTAAGTGCAAAGTGTTGATCTGGCATTCAGCTTTGGAGTATCTGCCCCAACGTGCTGTGGATTTTTTATTTTAGCGCGTACTCTTTTCATATGAACGGCGAAGGGCAACTGCAACCGGTTCCTTTCCCCACGGACGCCCTGATCGGCCCCGGGATCCCTCGCCACGCTAGACAAATCAACACCCTCTCCCACGGCGAGGTAGTTTGCGCAGTCACCATCTCAAATCCGACGAAATACGTGTACACGGGAGGAAGGGGCTGCGTTAAAGTCTGGGACATAAGCCAACCTGGGAACAAAAGTCCCGTGTCTCAATTAGACTGCCTGGTACGAAAGAATGAAGAATCAATTTGATTCCTCAGCACTAACTTGAACAATGGCCAAAGTAAAGGCTGCGTTTGTTTGAATTTCAGCAAAGGGATAATTACATCAGGTCAGTGAAACTCCTTCCGGACGGCAGGACTTTGATCGTCGGGGGCGAGGCGAGCAATCTCAGCATTTGGGATTTGGCCAGCCACACCCCCAGGATTAAGGCGGAACTCACCTCGAACGCACCTGCTTGTTACGCCCTTGCTATCAGCCCCGATTCAAAGGTACTCCCCGTCCCGGCCGAAGAGACAATCCCCCCAGAAAGGCACTCACGATGTGAACCTTTGTGTCAGGTATGCTTCAGTTGCTGCTCGGACGGGAACATCGCCGTGTGGGATCTGCACAACCAGGCACTAGTCAGGCAGTTCCAGGGTCACACTGACGGGGCATCCTGCATCGATATATCGGCGGACGGGACGAAGCTGTGGACAGGGGGACTCGACAACACCGTGAGATCGTGGGATTTGAGAGAAGGGAGACAGCTGCAGCAGCACGACTTTTCCTCGCAGGTAAACTCGAAAGCTCATTTCCCGCAATTTTCCTGGCATCGTTTCATCCGCGATTCGTTGCAGATATTCTCTCTGGGTTATTGTCCGACCGGGGAGTGGTTGGCAGTGGGAATGGAAAACTCTCACGTCGAAGTTCTTCACGCCGTCAAACCGGACAAGTATCAACTGCATCTCCACGAATCCTGCGTGCTGTCGCTGAGGTTCGCAGTTTGCGGTAAATGGTTCGTTTCCACCGGGAAGGACAATTTGCTCAACGCTTGGCGGACACCTTATGGTGCTTCCATATTCCAGGTTTGGAATTTCTTTTGCATTTACACATTTCTAAGAATTACAAAAATGCAACAAATTGTGAAGTTTTCATGCGAACACACCGCCACATTTACGTAATACTACTTTTGAAAATTTTGGAAATCTAAAATAATTCCGAGTTTGATAATAAAACTATGTAAATGATGCAAAGGGTTAAAGAATGAAAAAATATAAGCAAAGTATATGGAATTACCGTTAAAGGGAATCAGAAGTCAAACAAAATCTAACTCGGAATTTTTCTAAATGTTATAATATTCCTCAGTCTTTGATGACAGTGCAAATGTTAATGTTTTTCTTTTTTTTGTTTCGACAGTCCAAAGAATCGTCTTCAGTGCTGAGCTGTGACATTTCCGCAGATAACAAATACATAGTAACTGGTTCTGGTGATAAAAAGGCAACCGTGTATGAAGTGATTTATTAAAATTGTTTAAAAAAAACACTGGAAAGTGAAAAATTTACTGAGAAACTGTTAAAAAGAGTACGAAAGTGAGATATTGTAAATGTGAAGTTAATTTTAGAAATATTAATTTTACTTTTCTTGATGGAATTATAAATTAAATGAAAAGGTTTAAATAAAAACATTTTCTTAATTCAAATCGGGTCAGGAAAAACTGTAAAGAATCTGTAATTGGCGGTTCCAATATTGTCTTACATCAGTTGGGTTGATTTACTGCGAATTATTTGAAACGACATTTTTTATATTTATTTGTCAAGTGGAAAATTGAAAAGTGATCACCATAATTTACACTTTTTCACTGGGTTCATGTTGGATCCTAATTTACATCGCCACGTGGTCGCAAAGTGTTCCGAATTGGAGAGCGAACCGATCACTCGAAGTCTGTGGGGAGAGTGGGAGTCCCCCAAAACTTCCCCCAGAAGAGAGGCGGTGGTGTGAGATTCACACCAGACCTAGAGGGCGGCATTCAAAATTATTAATGAAGCTCTCCTTTTTATTTTTCAGCGGAACTTTATAAATTTTGCAAAGGAAAAGTGGAAAAGTTGAAGCTCACTCTTGCAAATCCGATATAAAAAAGCTGCTCCGGGTCGAAGTCCAAACCGGGAAGTGTTAAATCTCCATTTCGACTTCGCTCTCTGTGTGATTTGTACGCCCTCAGAGCCGCTCTCAATCCTCCGTTGTCCGCTATGTTTTCGTCCAAAGTCAACACCCCGTTCATCTGGAAAGGAAAGAAAATTGCCGAAAATTGCCAAAATTATTCCTTGGCTCCTCACTAACCGTCACTTTTGTGTTCAACAGATCATCCAACTCCGGGACGCGGTAATTTCGGTACTGATTTATAAAACAGAGCGCGTTTTCCAAATAAGTCTTTTCGGTTTCCCTCGACCACCATTGTTTTATGTTACCAAATTTGTCGCTTTGTCTGCCCATGTCGTCGAAACCATGCGTGATTTCATGGCCAACCACCGCTCCGATGCTTCCGAAATTGAGAGCTCTGGAAAGTAAAGTTTATTTATTTTCGGAACGACAACGGAAGTTTTTTCGAAAGTCACTTACTCCGGTTGATCCTTATCGAAAAATGGCGCTTGAAGAACTCCTGCGGGGAATACTGTAAAGATTTTAAATGTATTTTAATTGAGTTGTTATAATAGTTTTATGAGAAAGTGTTGCAGAAAGACAAACCACAGGGGTAATTATAAGAAATTTTTGAATGTCATTGCTTATGGAATTTTCTTACTGATGGAGTTAAGTTGAGGGTTATAAAAAGCGTTGGCAATTGCGGGACTGGCCACCCATTCTTCTCGGTTTGTTTCCACGTTCAAATTGGCCCATAGCTTCCTGGACAGAAGCTGTCTCAGCCTGACCTTGTTTTCAAAATGCTCTTCTCCTATCATCATCTGCAATTAAAATCTCTTCATTTCGGATGTCCGTATTCGACCGCGGATTTTGCATCACTTACTCCCTTATAATAATCCTCCAAGAAGGTGATGTTCTCGTACCAGTTGGGGTACCCGATGAAATGGTTCATGAAATCTGCTTTCTCCACCGCCTGCTTCTTCGTTTCCTCATCCATCCAGGGGACTTCAGACAGTTCCTTTTTGAAAGCCGACCGGATGTCCTCGACCATTTCCACGGCCTGTCAACAAATTTCCCGCATGAGCTACTCTCGCGCCTTCCATGACTCTCCTGTGCTGTTTGCTGCGGTACCTTTGCTTTAGCTTCACCGCTAAAATGCTTTTTGACGTACATGTAGCCAACCACGAAGGAAAGGTGTCCCGCCGCCAACACGCAGTCCCTCCACCTCGGGTAGTCTTCTTGCACCGCCGACAGCTGGCTTTTGAAGTTGAAATTCAGCCTCGTCATCTCCTTGTTCAGGTCCCTACTCATGGTGTGCACCACTCGCCATAAGACATAGTTTGCTGGCAATCAGAGCACCCGTCAGCCCCTCACTCGACCCCTCAACTTCAAATCGAAATAGATACCTAATACTCTTGGCGATGTTACGTCGATCAGGTGCAAGAGTTTGCTCAGGAACAACCAGTCGGTGACTACGATTGGAGTGTCGTCCGATATGTCTTCTGACCCCGAAAGCTTCCTGATGAACGTCTTCCAGTCAATCCTGGATTTGGAAACGATGGAGGTTCTCTCGTCGGTCCAGTCCTGCAGCTCTCTGATCGTCACCAAATTATACATGTCGTCAGCACTTCTTTTCTCTTCTTCGCTCCTCATAATTTTAGCCAACTCCATTTCGAATTTTATCACGTTGAAACTCTGAGAGACGATTGCGTAGGGGATGACGGCCTCTCCTGTGGCTCTTGCCACCAGCACTGCTGCTGCTGACATGTACGTGCCGTAGGGTTCTAGATAGCTTGGGTCGTTATGTGTGAGCATGTACTTCGGAAGTCCTAAATTGGGCTCGTCAACCTTTCGTTCGTTAAAGATTAATGCAGGAATCGACTGTCAGTTTCTTTTTAAAAATTTGAATCGCTCTTACAATTAAAACATTCCTGGATGTGTTTTTCCTGTCGACGTCCACGTATACCAGGAGAATGATATTAATGGCGACTTTCCTCACAACCTCACTCGTCAGGTTTTGCCAGTCGAATCTCCTTTTGTCCCACATGGAAGAGGCCATCGGCCATCCGCCGAATCCCTCCAGAAGTTTCACCAAAGGCTTCAGTCCTCTTTTCTCGATTTTCTCTGCAATTTGCACCCCCATTCGGTATTTTGGCCGTGAAACAAACCGTCAGAAGCTCACCTGTGTTCATGCAACTGCGGTAGACATTTTTGGCGGATTTCACTATTTCTGGTTCGTCCTCACTGCTCTCCTCTTCCAACAGGTGGTGTATTTGGGAATCCAACTTCTTGTCGAGGATGTCGAATTGGTTCCAGTGGTTTTCCGTCAAGGGCACGGGATGACTTTTGATCCATCCTCCGCAGGCGTAGCCGTAAAAGTCTTCGCAGGGGTCGATCGCCGGGTCAATGCTTTCCAAAATGTCTCGCGCTGTCGGGTAACCATCACTTCGTAAAATAGAAATGAAATTTCACTCGCTTTCGACGCGGCCTACCTGTTTTCTTGCAACTTTCAGTGAAGCAGATTTTTGGTTCCTTCGGTTTCCCCCATAAAAAATCCGTGATGTTGATGCTGGGGAAAATCTCGTCGGAATACGCATGCCTGGCGGTCGTTTGAGAGAAGAAAATACTGGGAACGCAGGAAAAGTGTCAGCAACAGCCGTTAAATCATAGTTGAAATAAGCGGTAACTTACCCGGTGAAAATGATAAACCCAGTCACGGTCATAATTTGGTGCGGAGCAACCGTGCAATGGTTTCTGGGAAACGTGTTGGCTGTTTATCTCCGAAAACCGGAAACTTCTCTGCTAAGATTAAAATGAAGTCGTTAAACTTGTCCTGTTGTGAGATTGCTTGAAAAGACCATTTCCTGAAAGTATATTTTGGTGAATTTTCTTCAAACACAGTCTGAGAAGTTTAGTAACCCTTTTTAGAATGGGTTCGGTTTTATAAACATTTATTGCACAATTTGAGCTTTCAGATCCTCAGTCGAGAAGTTTCTGCAAATATTAAATGCCGGTCAGCACTTCTGCTTTTTCCTGTCTCCTTTTAAAATTCAAAAACCTGTCAGTTAATTTTAATCACTTAAAAATTTCAAGTTCATTAACACCGTATCTCTGATTGATGTTACTATACTTCTTCAGGAGCGGTCAAATTCGAAACGTCCTTTTCCTAATACCTTCAGGATAATTATTTCAGGATTAAAAGGACGTTCAATAATTAACTTCTGGACGAATTCGTGCGAAGGAAAATCTCTGTGAGGCGAAAAACAGCAGAAACATCGCGTTCCTAACTAATGACCACTTCGGTATTTGCTGAACAACCACTAATGTCTGAACCAAAACAGCTGTGCAACAGTCAAAAGACACTTCCCGAAATTTTCTGCTAACTCATTCGCCTTATCATCACAATACTGAATGATTTTTAATTCTGAAAAGTCTCGCAAGGCTTAATGTTGTTTAAACCTGACGGCTGCATCTGCTTGTGTGACAGTCACCGAGAGGGAATGCGTTCTGACTCACTTTCTGCATTTCCGAAGGAATTTTTTAATTAGAATTAAGAACCATCGAAACGGGAAGCACCTAAGCGCACGCAACAGCGACATAAAACGCCACCTGCTTACATTTGTGTTCCCGAATTGGGCTAATATCAGATTTCATTGCGAGAAAGGCGATAAGAGACGAGCACTGCTGCCGTAATTCTATCAGCAACATACCTGACGCTCACACAAAAACGAGCCTCCTTGTCCAGAACCGCAGCATTACTGGTGATTCCGTACCAACAGCGCCGGGCGGCTGCCGCAGCGTGGGCCTTTCTCAGATAAAGTGCTTACACATCTGTCGATAGAGACAGTCGCTGTTGTGGTCGGTCGGTTTCTGTAGGTGGCAATTTCGTTCGCTTTGGGAGGGATTTTATTTACAAAAAACGAAATTCTGAGCGGTTTTAACTTTTATTTAACAGCTAAAACGACCAGTACTTTTGATTCTTTCCAAACTTTTTGGCATCGTCCAAAGTCTCCGGGAGTTTTTTGTTAAGCGTTTCCGGCAAGAACGAGGAGCTAAGCATTCCCAGTAAGATCATTGCCAGCATGATGACGTAAGGGATTCTCGTGTCGATCGAAATACCCTGGAATCGAACAGGAACGTGAAACCAATGACGATTGGGGAGGAGAACAGCCGAAGGAAAGGCGCTCACCAGAAACACGACATAAGGCCCCAGAATGCCCACGACGTTGGCCATCATCCCTCCGACGGATGTACCCGTTTGTCTGACACAGGTAGGGTAGATTTCGATGGCTTGGAGCCAAACCATGTAGAAAGAGGTTGTCAGGACGAGTTTTATCATGGCCACGAAGTATATTTCCAAGTTACTTAGACCCACTGGAACATAATTTCAAGAATGAGAATGGCGGTAAATATGAAGTGTAGTCACGAATTAAGCCTGAAGAGATGTTAAATTAATTCTTGCAGTATTTTTTAAGAATTAAAATATAATATTAAAAAATTTTAGTAATAAATAAATGTTTTTTTCCCCCAATTTAACCCAGTGCGGAGCCCATTTTTATATATTTATCATATTTACATATACAATTTTTAATCAGTATTTTTAATACGTAACGTTACCATATACTGTAATAAAACAAATAATTATAACCTTGGTAAGTATAGTAAGAAAATAAGTTAGAAAAATACCCACGGGAAATGCTGAGAATTAAAAAGAAAAGTTTCTTACGACTTCGCAGAAGTATAGTGAAAGCGCAGAAAACACCTCCAACAGCATAAGCCCCGCTTTGAGTCCACCGCCGGCCCATCCGTTCGCTGAGGACCTTCCCCAGCACATAGCCAGGAAGTTCGACAAGGGACTGCCAGAAGAAGTTCATGAAAGGGTTTCCGGACATGTTGGTCACGTTTAGAGTGATCACATAGTAGCAAAGAGCAGACACCGACCTGAAAAGTGAGCAACGCGCTGAGGAAACACATCCGAGGGAACAAACAGCCAAAGTTGGAAAACTTACCAACAGGTAATGATAATCATGGTGTTTTTGGCCAGTCTCCAGTTGACGAAGAGAGAGGCCAAACCTAAGAATTTCTCTTTCTTGTTGCCAATCTTTTCCAGAACCGAGTAGGTGTTCCTGGGGATTCTCGTCTGGTTCACTCTTGCTATGTACTTCAGCACTTCGACAGATTGCTCTATCTTTCCGCGACTAGCGAGCCATCTGGGGGATTCCGGGAGCATCCTGCATGCAAAATAGTTATTAAATCTCCGGGAACCAAAAGAAGCATCCGGTTAAAGAAAATCAGCCGGTGGGGTAACTCACTTGTAACAAAGAAGACAACTCAAACTGGGAATTGTCGACACTAGCATAATGAGTTTCCAGTCTTTGAGGGCCCAGGCCAAAAACGCCAGCAGGCAGAGCCCAACAACCCATCCTGCGCACTGCAGGAACGCAATATGAGATCGTTTCTTTTCGTCCGACACCTCCATACCTGAACTCATAAATCCCAAAGTTTAAAAGCACATCCATTGATTATCTGATTGTGAAGAGGGCCATTCACTTACTTATGACGAGAGGAGATTGGAAAACACTTGTGGAGGCTGTGCTGCCGAGAGCGATGGAGAAGAGAAATAGGTGATAATAGGCGGAGGTGAACGCGGACATGGTCCTTCCAATGACGAGAACGAAAATAGCCAAGTAGAACACCGGTTTTCGACCAAACCTAAAGGGTTAGAAGAAAATTTGTCGAAAACGCTGCTTTTACTTCGGGGAATTTTCTTCTGCTGCATGCAAATTCACAACAATTAACAACAGTTTATTAATAGGGGCTAATTCCATCAAACTTTATTAAATACAATGGGTCAGAAAGCAGAAGATATTCAATTTGACTCCTCACACCAAAAGCTGTAAACTGAATGGCAGCAGGTATTGTCAGCAATTGTTTGTGGGGAAGTTCCGAGTCCTCAATCATAATTTCAATCTTGAAAATAAAGCTTATCTTTGAGGACTTTCAGTCTTTGAGATAAAACAGAGCAATAGTTTTATAGTTCGTTATAAATTCTTCATTGCAACAAAGCATTTTACTTGAAAAGGTAAAAATTAATTCATTATAAAACAGAGGTATTTTTCATTAAGAAAAAAACCGAAACCTAATTTGCGAAGACGTCTCATTACAAAACCCTTTTTTATATAAAATCTTTTGATCTTCAGTCGCAGCTTGACTGAGAAAGTCAAAATGGAGGTCGTTTAATTTTTCCCACAGTTTCCAAACATTTCTGAATCAGGCGACACATTTTTAGGCACAGCAACGTGTCTCGTGGCATTTAGCGTTGTTAGCAAAGCTAACCTAATTTAGTTGATCACTCGGGGTAATATATGAAAGCCGGTGAGGAGAGTTGGGCAAATCACCTGTCACCCAGTTGGCCAAAAACAAAAGTTCCAATGATTTCGCCAATTCTTCCGGCTGCGAAAGTGTTTGACACATACATTTCTTTTGCGCACACCCAACTTTCTTCCGAAACTACAGTTTCTGAATACCACTGCCGGTCGAAATCCCAACCGTACTGACAGTCTGAAACAGATTCATAATCATGTAAATTTCACCTTCTTACAAAAAATGTAAGTCCTCAACCCTTCCGAGGTTTTTCACACATTACATTTAGGGTTTTCACCCAAAAAAAGTTTCCGATAAGATTAACCGCTGCCTCATTACTAATTTTACACTAATTATATAGAAAAGTTAAGCAGTATATAAACACTAATTATAAAATACTAATATAAAACTAAAAGACAAATTATTGAAGCACTAATTAAAAAAAACTTCGACAGTTTTTTAAGATTTACCTATCAGCAAAAAATATTACTTTTGGAATGTATAAGTGTATAAATGGTCTGAACAGAATAGACTTTTAATATCCCTATATTTTTAAAATTCTTTAGTATTTACTACTATTATTATATTGTATAATTTATCTTATTATATATAGTATAAGTAATTATTGACTGTTAGAAAAATGAATTCGGAGAATGTATTTTATACTTTTATGAGCTCTATTTTCGTAGAGTATCTTTAAATAAAATACAGTATTTAAATGCATTGAATAGAAACTAAGGAGCTAAAATTATTTAGAAAAAGATAAAATTAATTTCCCCGAGCAAAAGTTCTTAAATTAGTTTAAACGAGATGAAAATCCCCTTTTGCCCTTTCTGAGGCGAAAATATTTTTGCAAATAAAGCCAATAATCAATCAATACTTATTTATAATTTTTTCATGAACAATTGCTGGGAGATAAATGAAAGTAAAGCAATAACTGATTAGAGAGCATTTGGAGAAGTTAAGAGTCGTCACAAAAAGATACTGAAACAGTGGAAATAACGTCATCAAATACTAACGGAATTAGAGGGAATAAAATTAGAGCAGAAAAGCCCCAAAAGAGAAGGAAAAACAATGACAAAACCAAGACGAGTGAAAGATAACAAGTAAGTAAACCGAAGCAACCTCTCAAAGAGAAAATAAGACTTGAAAGAAGCAATTAAGTCACAGCATACCTACTAATGTCTGTGTTGTGTCGTTTCCCGCGTACATTTCGCAGTTGCTGAAAGTCTTATCCTGCTTTTGGTTCCTGAAATTATTTTCATACTCATTAGTCGCAGTTATTTAGCTTCCATTTATGGATTACAGTATAATACATAAGCTGATTTTATAAAAGATGGATATGAGAAATAATGCTTAGGGAAAAATTCCTTTTTCTTTGATTTTTGCTTTCTCTTTGGTTTCTCCTTTTCCTTCCCACATTTGCTGTCATTTGCCCCATTCACTCAAAAATATAATATTTCGGCTCTTCTAAACACATTCAGTATTTCTCTTCACTCTTTATTAACTTATTAACTTTATTAACATTAAAAAATGGCGAGGTTAATGATCTTAAAAGATCTGTATTTCCCGTTTATATTATTATTACGAGGAATTTTTCCGGAATTAAAAGTTATACTCAAAATTTCTGAGTTATATAAAATTTGGTTTCTTGTTTTTAAAGGTTTTTGGCGGGAACATGAGCGCCAATTTAACACTAAAAGCCAATTCATATCGCTTTTCCTTTGGACTTGCCTGGGCAGCCATTTTTCTTTCCATTCGTCCAGCGAATAGTTTGTGGATTCCCTCCCCGGCACGTGGCACCAATGGTCGGGGATGGTCATCACCAGGATTATGTTGAGGTAAGGCATGGTAAAGACGATGACCAACACAAAGTTGTACATGAAGTTGAACCGCCTCTGGAATTTTCCGGCGTTTCCGATTTCCACCATTAGGCCATCGAACAGAGATTCCTCCGGGTCGCCCTTTTCGGTGAAGGGCTCCACTTCCGCGGAAACTTTCGAGTTGTTCAATTCCTTTTTGAAATCGGCCATTTTCGGATGGGTTTGGCCCGCGTTTGAATGCGTTTCCCGGATTGTCACGATCAATTATCACCCACTGCCCGAATGTCTGCAGCAACGGAAATTTTGTCTTCTATTCAAATACGAGCAAAGTCAACAGAAAATTATTTCAAAATCTACGATAAAATGGCTTCTTCCTCCTTTACTTATCATGTTTGGCGATGTTCATCGTCAAGGCCTTCTACGTCGCTTTTCCGTTATTATGAGCCTCATCATTCTATTATGCATCTTCGAAATTAATGTGTCTGCTCTAATTTGCCGGCTTCTGACTTGTGATACTTCCCCGAAGGAGCCCCGTGTGCTTAATGTAGAGTAATAGCGCTCCCTTTCATTCTCACTTTCTGTGCTCTCTGGCCGAGTCCCACTAATCAGTTAAACTAAATAAATGATACATGACATCATTCTATTCTGCGCTACAATTTTTCTTTCCTTATTTTCTCGGAAAATACGAGGAAACCGCATTAAGAAGTGCACTAAAGAAAGAAATACAATAATTGTTTGCGGTGCTCGCAAAACCTTACCCTTAACCCGTTGGCACTCAACCTTTTTCTTATTCGGGCCGTATTTCCGTTGATAACATCGCCACCGGACCAAACAACCCAAAAAAAGTACTTACAATTTGTATTCATTATGAATTATGAATCATTATGAACTGTACCTTATTTGATTCTTATTTTTGTGAGGCACAAACCTATCCTTCACAAATTTTAACTGTTGATTCCAGCTGGGCCACTCGGGCCACTCGGGAAGCCGCAGGTTGAGAATCAAGGCCTTAACCCTTTAACCCTGAAGGTTTGGCCTCAATTCCCTTTATAACTTGACTTACTTCTGATGTTCGACTTGTTGCCTAAAAATTTTTATAGACACCCGAATACATGACAATTAATTTTTTATGCTCGATATGTTTCCGGAAAATTTTTAAGAGTTTCCCGACAACACGACGTTTATTTTCAACGTTAGACTTGCTTCCAATGTTTTAAAAAGTTTTAAAAGATGGGTTACCACCTAAAAGTTTGTGCATTCGCGTTTTAAACCTCCTGTGGCAATTTTTGAAATTTCGATTTGTTTACATAACGCTTATAAATCATCAATTTCAGAGTTTATCTTTCACATGATTACTTTTTAAAAACCGGTACGTCTTCTGCTTTTCAGGTATCTCAATGTAAACATGTCTAAATCGGGAAAGAGGACTTTGCCTAACAATCTGATAAAATCGGGTTGAACGAACAGGGAAAAGTCCCGAAATTAATTTTCACTTGTGAAAAAATCTCTTTTATTGTATCACTCACTAAAGGGAAACGAATCAGAATTTTTCGATCCTGAAATCGGTTTTCTCCAAACGAGAATGAAAGGAGTCGGAGATGAATGAATAAATACAGATAAATATTCAAAAATAAAAAATCTTTTACTATTTAAGTGCAAAGTCAACGACATTGTACAAGTTAACAATTACTCACACCTTATTTTCAAAATGGCGGCGACTGAGTGCTTCGGGACCGTTAAACACAACGGCAGTTTTCACTCACCCCTCTCCAAACCTTGGAGAATTAATAAAAACCCGGATAGGAATGACGATTGAGAGGTGAAAAAGTGATAAGGTTCAGAGGGGGGCGGTGTCATTCACCCTTTGCAGTTCAATGGCTGCGATGGGGTGATTTTTAACGGATAAAATGCATCTCTGCAATCAAACCCGCATTTCATTTCTTGCTTTTCGATTTCACAGCCTTCTCTAACCCCTTCATGAATTTCTCATTGATGCTGTGCTTCTCCTTGAGAATCCCAACGGCGATCGCTATCTGGTTCCCCTGAACCTGCAACTGCGGTCCCTTCTTCCCAGGCACGTTCGGCGTTATGGAAGTGCTCGCCGCCGCCTTGTGCTGCAGCTCCTTCGAAAAGCTCCCCACGTTCACCCCGTAGCACTCCAGGTTGTTTATCAGAGTCACTTTCTTGTTCCCCGTCCTCAGGCAAATTTCGAACTCGATCAGGGGCATTTTCCCCTTGTGAGTGATCGCGAGGGCGTTCCCGCTGTTGGAGATCTTGTGCTGAACGGTCATCCTGTCGAGGATCCCCGACAGCAGATCGGCCCTGCTCACCATCGCCTGCCCCTTGAGAATGTCGCTCAGGATGGGGTCCAGCACCACCAGCTCGGGGTTCTCGGGGTGAACCAACCCCTCGCCCTTGATGTAGTCGTTGACGTGGTTCCTCACGTCGTTCCGGGAGAGTTCGTCCAGCTTCTTCAGGCCGAACCTCGCGAACAGGGGCAGCGTCGCTGCCGTCACGGAGAACACTTGCTGAACGAGCAGTTTGCTGTCGGGTTTCGGTTCGACCACCGAGACGGGGCTGTGGGGGTCGACGAACTCCTTGACTCGGGGGTGGCTGGTGTTCGCGCTCGCGATGGTGAACTCGTTTTTGGGCGTTTTCTGAAGCTGTATGAGACCTTCGATTGATTTCTCCTGGAGGAAGGTGGAGAATTTCTTCCACTTGGTTTTCCTTAAATTTAAGTTCTGTCCTTCAGCCAAACTGGCTAGGACGTGTTTGGCGTAGAAAGTCGCCGGCAGGATGGGGTAGGAATTCTTTGGGGCAGTTTTCAGTGCCTTCATGAAACAGTACTCTAACAGTTCGTTGTTTTTATCCACTTCCGATTCCCCTCCGTTTGTTTCGGGGGTTTCTTTTGAGTTTTCCAGTTGAAGAGACTCCAGTCCATCGGTTACGCCGTTGACGGTGGAATTCTCGTTTGAATTTGCTAAAATTTTCGATTCTTCCTCGGGTGGCGGGTCTTCGTTTATTGGAAGCGCCTGAAACATCAATTTATAGGTATACTTTTACTATTTTCGAGTATAACATAACTCCAAAGGCATAACAAAATAGAAAGCAAAATGAACGCGTGAAATAAGATTATCAAGCGACAGAGCGGGGGCAACATCTTTTATAAATGCGCTGTGGGAAGATAATTTCCAAGCGACTCGTAAAAACCCACCCAGTCCGGAGGTCCCAACTGCAGGACAACAGCGTCGGAATTCATCTTGAACAAAAAGTCCCCCACTGTGTGGTAAACTTTCATTATTTTCCCCATTTCCTTGCTTTTGTTCCCGTCCATGACATCGTCCTTATCGACCAGAGTCAATCCCACGGCCATGGCCGCCCTGTTGTCCACCAGGTTCACATACACCGGGTCCTTCTTCTTGTAATCGAGGTCCCCGAAGAACAACCCCTCCGTGTAGATGCCGGGGAAGAACAGATCCGCCCCGTTCTTCAGCTTGGTTAAAACGCTGCTGTTGACCGTGAACGAGGGCAGCATGTGGGGAAACCTCCAGATCATGAAAATGGTGGGCAGCTTTATGTCCGAGTCGACTATGTCGATGTACATGGGGACTTTATTGATGCAATATATTTCGACATCTTCTTCTTTGAATGTGGTGACCTTCGTTCGGATCACGTTCTCCTTGTTCCCGACCAAGCTGGCGATGTCCTCCTCCCGAAGGGCGGGGAATAGCGCTTTCAAGTCGGCCCCGAATTTCTTTTTTTCCGTACTTTTTAACTGAATTTGAAACTTGAGTTTGAAAGGCTTTCTGAACATTTTAACTGCGACAGGAACACCTGCAACGAAAGAAAGACCGAATTAGTTTCTGTTCTTTCACCTCATCCAAATTTTATTCCCTACACTAATGTCAATTGTTTAACCCTTTAAGCGAGTAGTGGCTTCTGTAGTGGCCACGTATTTTGTAGCCATTGAATAATTTTTTTAACGTCATTTCTTTATTATTTTATGTTAATGAATAAATATTACTATCCTCACATTTTTTGAAAATGTTACTAAACCAAGAAACAACCGTTTAACGGGTTAATGTCAACTAAGTGAATAATTAGTGCAAATTCATAATTAATTCGTAAATTATTGATAGAGTTTTACTTCTTTTATTGTTTTTTTTCTGGTTTTTATTTCTCTGAACCACTTTTATGAAATTGTCGAAACCAATTTTCAGTGCTAAATTTATTAGCATAATTTAATATCAAACTTGGGTTTCTGGGGTTTAGGAAACACCAAAGGAAAATGTTGCATTACAATCCGGTAAAATAGTATCAAAGTATCGTAAGTGCGGTGGAACCCCTATTATCCACGTGAGTGTCTGTGAGTGCGTTGAAAGTTACATTAAATTTTGAAGCACCCACACAGGAATGGCCAAAAGTACACTCAACCCTTCCTCGACGCTTCAAAGTAATCTTTTATTTTTCGCCGCATATTTCGCATGTTATCACAGAATGCCACCGCAAATAGAATAATCTAAGAAAAGCGTCAAGTCATTAACATCCCAGAATAATTTGCCACATGCTGACATTGCTTGTTTGAGGCAGCAATTCATTGTGGAGGCTCAGTGCCTCATTCAAAAATCCAAGTTGGTTTATTTTAAAGAGTGATTGTATGTATTATTCAATACATATTCAGATTACAAATAAAAATGGCTGCTCCATAAATATTTTTATATTTTGCTACATATTTCATGAGTTTACCAGGTATGTTTTAACTCTCCTTATTGTTGGCCAATTCCAAGCAGTAACCCAAACTGGGACACCAATGAACATTTCTGTCCTTTGAAGTTTTGGCAAATAATTGATTAAAAACAATGCAGAGTTCCATTTTGGGTGAATCCAGACACTCCAATGCCAACTTAATGTGAGGCCAGATAATTGAGGTTCCACTGAAATTTAAATATTGTCTAATGACAATAAGAATTTATTGAGATTATCATTTAAAGATATCGATTGTTACTTTGTTATGCTTTACTAAAATATTATCAGAACAATTCAGTCTATCACTTTATTGGTTAACTGCTGATAATTTTTGAGTTTTTGTTTCTAAAGGTGACTCAGGTTCACCCAATGCTTTTGAATTTCACACATCTAAATTTAATTTTATAGCATTCAAATAAAATAATTCCTTACATACAAATTATGTTAAAAAACACAGTGAAATGCAGTCAACCATTTGCTTGTCATATAAATACCATTATAACATGCTTTAAAATGCAAATCCCACATCCATCTGTTACATATCTAATGTTTATGCAATATACTTGAGTAACACAAATATAACCTTTTGCTACAGACTCTGACAGTAAGCATCTAATTTTCCATTACTTGGCCTGTTTTGTTCATATATTTTTACAAATTTCACGACTGTTTTCTTTCCTTTTGGTTTGAAACTGAAATGCTCCATCTCCAAACAAAACATTTTTGCTCATTGTTTACTAAAAATTATGAGTTTTCGAATTTATCTATGAAAAGACCTATAAATGTAAAAGTTGATGTCTTCTTGCAGGAAAGATCAGGCTTAAAAATTCAGTGAGATTTTCTAAGATTTCCAACGCCATTTTACTGAGATGAATACCTTCTGCGTCGTTTTCACATAAATATATTTTTATTTCATATAAAAAATGAAAAAATGATTATTACCTTTTTAATCATGCAAAAGCTCTTGATGTAAAAAATTTTTATTTTTGCAAAGAGCAAGTATAAATACTGAACGCCTTTAAACAGGAAAGATTAGATCATACTTTAACGAAAAAAAGTAATTTTTCATTAGTCTCACCGAAATAGCGAGCATGCAAACCTTTTCGTTTACAAGCGACGTGGCAGCAGGCAAAACTAGTGTTTCATTAATGAACCGATATTTCAGGATTAAACTGAAGTTTTATTTTTCAATTATGTCAAGATTAGACAGGACATTCAGTTTTGTACAGTGGGATGTTCTTAAGATAAAATAACATGCACAAAACTATTCTGATTTTTATGATTCTTTATTTATAAATTTAGGAGTAATTCACATTAACTGAATTATTTTCCTTATTTTCATAGTTAAAAGGATTTTTAAACGGGACTAATTTTCGTTTAGATTAAAATCAACTAAATTATTATTTCATGGAATTTGTCGCACAACTGTAAATGTGGTTTTTAAATAATTTTAAAGTCCGCTCTAATTTGGTCGTCATGTCGTGTCGTGTAAATAAATGCAAAATTTTTTTTATTAAATGTTCTAGTACGGAGAATTTCTTTTAATATAAAAAGATTTTTTCGAAAATAAACGAAATAAATATTAGTTAATTCAAACTTTGTATAATTAAAATATTATAAATAAATAATTAATTAAAAAAATTTTTCTAATTTTAGAAAAATATTTTTTAATTAATTATTTTTTTGTTAATGTATTTATGAGAAATAGATTAATTTCTTATTATGTAGATAGAAAGGTATTTGTAAGAAATCTGAGTCGGTCGGCTGGTTGGATTTCTTGATTTATTAATAAAAAAAATAAGAACTATGTTAACTTAAATTAGTCGGTAAATGGCCAAATCTGCGCGGACTTTTTAAAAACAAGTATTCGAAAACTATATTTGCACTTATGCGACAGATTCGGATTCAGTGAAGTAATACGTTAGTCAATTTCATTTAATCCGCAACGAAAAGCAGTTCCATCAAAAACTCGTTTTATTTGAAAAATAAAGACAAATATCTCACTTAAAATGAATTTTCCCTAGATGTAGAATTAAGGCGCTATAAAAAGCACCATAATTTGATACAAGTTATTTTACCCTTCGAAATATCCTAATATCTTAAAATGAATGCTTATCATTACATTAGAATAGAATTTATTTCCCATAAAGAATGTTTACGATAAATTTTGCAATAAAAAAACAAAAGTTAAATATAAGAAAAATTTGTCAATTTATTAGGCACAAAAATTAATTTGGCAACGCAGCACTTTGCAGTTTAAATATCAGTGTTCAGTTAAGTGAAATGTAGACTAGGAAATTTATTTATTTATGTGTTTTACGTGATTACAATGTTATAATGGCTACTGTACCAGAGAAAAACACAATCCCATCAGAGATTTTGGATGATTTAAGTAGCCGTTTTATTGTCAATATACCCGAGGAAGAAAGAAGGGAACCCATTCGGTTATGCTTTCAGGTCGAATTGGCCTACTGGTTTTATTTAGATTTTTTTTGCACAGAAGATCCCAATTTAAAAACTTGTGGCATGAAAGAATTCACAGCACAGATTTTTGAACATATTCCGTTTTTAACCCCTCTTCTAAAAAATTTAGATAAAGTTATCGATGACTGGCGAATGTATAAATCCTCCGTACCCACTTATGGGGCTATTGTTTTAAACGAAGAACTGACAAAGGTATTGTTGGTTCAAAGTTATTTTGCTAAATCCTCTTGGGGATTCCCAAAGGGTAAGGTCAATGAATTAGAAACTCCCTATAATTGTGCAGTCAGAGAGGTGAGTCAAAATATATACAGAGAAGTTTCAAAAAGATGAATGGAATGCAGTTATTTTACAATTTTGTTTTTAGGTATATGAAGAAACTGGTTTAGATATTAGTAAAATGATAGATGAAAATGACTTTGTTGAAGCCAATGTCAATGAACAAACAATAAGACTGTACATAGTGTCAGGTGTAAATGAAAATGTAAAATTTCAACCTAGAACAAGAAATGAAATTAAAAATGTGGAATGGTTTGCAATCAGTGATTTACCCTCGAGCAAAAAAGATGTGACATCAAAAGTTAAAATTGGAGTAGGACCTAATTCTTTTTTCATGGTTTTACCTTTTATTAAGTGAGTAGTTTTTAATTTGACATTTTATTACATAAAAAAACTTAAATAATGAAGAGTTGTCACAGTTTTTGATCAGTTTCTTTTAAATTGAAAATATTCACTTTTGTGACATGAATAGGATAAGGCAAATTATTTATATTTAAGTAAATCAATACATATTTTTTGGAGAAATAATTTCAAACCTTTGGAAATATTTTAGGAGAATAAGAAATTGGATTCAGGAAAAAAAGCAGGAAAATAAGCCAAACAACAGGCATTCTAGTGGTCGTCGCCATCGTCATAAATCAATGGGTGAGACTCCAACAAACTCTTCTCCTCTGCAGCCTGTCTCTAATATTGCCAAAAATAAAGGACAAGTTCAGGCATTTCAAGTATTGCAGGTACTTGCACTATTTATTTTTAGCTCATAAGTTCCTTCACTAATTGCAATGAATTTAATAATATAATATAACAATTTACCCCTATTTTGACTGAGGGCATTAAGGGAAACAACAATACATTTTATAAACAACAATTGAAGAAAAATTTTAAATTAAGTAAAAAATAAAAAAATACAAGCAGGCACCAAATCAGTTGCAAAATTGTAAATTAAATAAAATGTAAACAGTCAATAAATTATAATTGCAGTAAATTTGTAGATTTTATAATGTTTTTCAGAATGAGTTAGTTCAGTATTCAATTGTTAAAAATCCAATCCTTCAGAAAAATTCAAGGAATGCAAAGCAACAAAACAAAACAAATTATAAAAGACAGTTGTTTAGTAAGTAAAATTTAGCATAATATTTTTTTAAACATTTGGAAGGATTTGTTTAATCCCATGGAATTGATTTCTTTTAGGTGATGATGAAAAACAAAAAGACGTCCGTTCCTTGAGACAGCAAAATGACGTCTCTGGGTTAAATTATACAAGTGGGAATGGTCATGCCAAGAAAAAACTGACAAACCAAGAACAATTATTTGTAGTTCCTAGATGGCTAAATTTTAAGTTAGATAGAGTTTCTATATTAAAGTGTTTTGACGACTGAATGAAAAGTCAAAAAAAGAAGGAAGCCAAAAGAAATTTTAAACTATTTCGGAAAAGGAATTCTCTCAGTTTGCCGAGGGAAACTCAAACTCTACACACTTTTCTTTTTTCAATATGATCTTTACATTGAAATTAATGTTTCATTCAACCCCACAAGAGAATTTCACAATTCAATATTTTTTCTCTCTTCTGAGAAAAAGGCGCAAGTTAAAGGATTTCAGTTCATTTTAAAAGGAAGTAATTATGACGAAAATTAATTCATAATAATTAAAAATGTAAAATTGCACATGACTGAATATTTTTGAAATTCTGCTTTTGCGATCATCTTTGAAAAATATATACATATATTTTTTTAATTATGTTACTTGATGCTTTTATCAAGAAAAAATACGTATTTTCTTGTGTAAGAAAAAATTCAGGAGTTTTATGTGATTCTCTAATTTTGCTTTTTCTTAATACAAATGTGTTTTATTCCCCTGCAATTTACCACTGGTACACTTCATGAAATCAGGAATTATTTTTATGAATTTTACTAAACTAATTAGTATATTATTGCAATTTTTTACTCCAACAAAAAGGCTAACTGTGCATTTGTATTTTAAAGAACTGACTGAAAAAGCAAGGGAGGTTTGTGACCGCATAATTATCATTAGACTGGTGTAAAATGGATAAGATTTTAATTGCAATAAAATTATGCAACTATAAATGGTTACAATGAATTTCGGAATTAGCAAACGAACTAAATTAAATATCATATTTTTTGTGTAAAAGATTTCAGCTCAATAGCTTAAGATTTTTAATTTTTCCCGATAAGCTATTGATATTGATGATTTTGAAATAAAGAAATTTTACCCTGGAAGTATTAATAATTTTTTTTGGATCCGATTTTTTCAACCGATCATTTCGCCATTAATGCTATGATTATTAATGATTAACCGAGAAATTACGCACTTGGAAAAATAGAATTAATTTTTTTGAGTATTTAAAGAAAAATTTGAAATTATATTAAGGGAAATAAGTTTTTTCACAAAAATGACACCTGTTTTTATGATGCCTCGTACCAAATGTAAAATATTGTCATATGTACTTTATATGCATATTTACTTTAAAATTCAACCCAAAAAAGTGATTGAAGAGATTATAATCAAGAGTTAAATCCAATAATATCTTTTAAGCAAAAGACATTAAGAGGGTGGCAAACTTGGGGTAGGCAAAACTGAAAAATTTTTGGAAGATAGAAACGAAGAATGATACTCCTATTCATAATTCAAATCGACCGCCATTAGCTACCACTAATGAACGTGTCATTAGCATCGAGAAAAAATTAATTTTCAAACGTTGGCACAATTTCCTAGAGGAATTTAATCAAAATGTCCCAGGTTTTGACAGAAGAACAGGAGCAGGTAAATATTTTATTTTTTCTTGGGATTAATAACAAATTAAATTTTTTATTTTTTAAAAATTACTTTAATTGTGATTTCTTATGCATGCGGTTATACTTATGACATCACATAAGCTGATATTTCATTTAAGATAATATGTAGGTCTTTACCGTTCTCGTTATTACTATATCAACACCCACTTTATAACATTTAAATTATTTTCCAGGAAATGACCGTCCTAAAAGTGATGGAATATTTTATAATATAGCGTTATACGTGTATTTTTTTTATTTCATATTGCTTTGTTTTAAAATTTTAGGAGGCACTAAAATAATTCAAAGCAAATTTTAGATTTGGATATTATTATTCAATTACTGTAGGTGGCAGCTAATGTCATTGATCATGTACTCAGCAAATTAATTCAAATAATTCTTTGCTTTTATAAGAAATTAATCATTATTTAATGTTTACTGAGAATTAATTTACATAGACCTTAAATGCTGTATTAATATTGTTTAGTGTTTCCATTTAAAGTTTTGATTTGATTTGTTTTTATTTTTATTTCAGGCTGCAAGACATTTTATAGAGGTAGTGAATAAGTTGAGGAATCACAGATGCTCAGCTCCACTGTCATGGAGCTGTGCAATAAAGTTTTTAGCTGCTAGGAAATATGATGTTCAAAGAGCTGTCACACTTTATGAACAGCATGAATTAACAAGACACAGAGAGGGTCTTGTTTATTTTGACACAAATTCAGAACCACTGAAAAGTGAATTAAATACTGGAAAATTCACAATCCTGGTAAGTTTTCATGTATCTTTTCCACTGCATTAATCTCATAATGTCTTTTATAATCAGTTGCGTAATTACTTAATTTTTATTGCCTGGTGAATTTATTAATAAATAACACTTCATCATACAAGAATTTTATAAAGTAGCAAATGTTTGCAGGTTAATAGAGAAACCATTGGGGCTCATTTTAATTTAAAATGTATTTCACATCTAATGTTTAAAATTTAATACCCACAACATTTTTTTTAATGATTTCTGTATTTTTATGTTTTCACATTAGTAAACTTTTCGTAGAAATTTATTCTTTATAATCTCAAAAGAAATGATATAATCTTTCTATATTTATAATGAATTCTAACTTGAGTTGAAAATGCTCCAACTGAAGTGTTATATTCCATTGAAGTTGTATTTCTTTTAAAGATGAGATATTGAGAAAAGGGGAATATTTAATTTTAATATAATTCAAAGAAATAATTTATTTTGAGTTTGCCGGTTTTTGTTATTCAATTATGAGATTAGCTGAAAATTATTTTCGTTCACGCCATTTGATTTGAATAAGTTCACTGAACAATACCTGAATGGAAAATTGTTTTTGGGTGAACTTTATAAACTCTGACAAAAGATGAACTTACATCATATTTTTTCTTTCTATTTTCATAAAAATTAACAGCGTTGCGTCACTTTTTTCTCATTCGTATTCGAAAAACAATGAGGAAGGATTGGTTTGTGCATTAGAATTATTTTTTTATTGGATTAATAATTCTTAATTCTCTCGGTTTTGAAATAATTTCCAAGTCTTCGGCGTTGATCAACTTCCGCCGAAAGAACCGCTCATTATCGAATGAGACGTTCTGGAAAAAAAGTTTCTGGAGCATTTCGCATCAGAGAGTATCAGATAAACTTGGAATTTCATTGGAACTCTTCCACTTTTATGTCTACAAAAGACAGTGTTTGGGTTGTACGACTCACGCAATTTTCTCTCGGCTTACACTCATCTTCAATATCGTGGAGGCTTTCATTTTTTTTAATCCGGGATTAAGAGATTTTACCTTTTTTTATTTTAAATACAATACACCCCCGAGATTTCGGCTTAAAATGGCTGACAACTGCCGTTATGCAGATGCTTCGTTGTCCCCAATGCCCGGATGAGATTATACGTAGGCACAAATTAAGAGAGATTTTCTTGGAAAAGTCTTCACGTGTTCGCAGGCTGTGGCTTTTGCCATTTTCGTTATTAAAAACTCTAATTTTGATTTTAACATGAATCCATGCTTGCGATTGGGGGTTGCGGTGCAGCCCCCTTTTTGGGAACTCTTGAATGTGGTGCACCCATTCGGGAGGACAGCAATGCCTCATCAATCGTGGCGATACAACGCCTTGCCTTCGTCATTCAGTTACGATAAAAGAAAACTAGGCCGGATAGTCGCGAACCGGATACTCTGGAGTGCACCGTAATGAGCCCAGTTCTAGAAAATAATCATTGGCGGTCACGTAAGCTGAATTTTTTGCCGCCGCTCAACGGATATTGCTAATGCTCCAACGGTTGACAGTATGTCGACCACTGTATTCTGTGCCCAATCTTTCATTCTTTTATAATATGTGATCGAAAGAATCTTTTATTCTTTCGCGGCTTTTCTTCGGGGGGAGGAAAAAAGCGCCCCCTCCCTCCTCCACGGGTCAAATTTTGAAATGATTTTTTGCCATTTCATTAATGGGTAATATATGAACTCTCAAAAGCCGATTTGCGTTGAATTTACTCTTAGAGTTAACGGAGCGATTCAACCAAATTCGGTATGGGTCGTTAAACTCTGCCTATTGTTTATGACTGTCATATCACCATCTCAAGAGAAAGAGAGAGAGAGAGAGAGAGAGAGAGAGGGAATTTGAAAAACATCTGAAGGAATATTTTTTTTTTAAAATAATAACGCATCGTAATTTTTTAGAAAATTTAATTAAAATTTTTAATCCCTTCTTCCTGTTTGAGTTTTTAAAAATAGAACCCAAAACCGTTCCTCTTTTATAAATGCCGCTGTTTCCTGTAAGCAGTGGCGCAGATGTGGGGGTTCGGAACGGAAAAGGGGGATTTTATGCCAACTTCTCGGGCCCATCATCTGCTCCCAATATGCTGACTCCCAGTAAACAATCCAAGATAGAAATTTGAAGAGGTACTCCGTTTGTTTTATACTGAGACTCCATGTGTAGTATTTTGAAGGGATTAAATTTTTTTCCACCCCTCTTTGCTTTTGAGAAAGTAAGAAGGTTTCATTTTGAAAGAGGCTCCTGTCATTCGAAAGCCTGAGAAACTTTTTATCAGTTTGTTTACTGTTTCTAAGGGGGATGAAATGGGTATTCGACACTTAGCGAATGCCTTTCAGGTCGGGGGAGCCGTCATCCCCTTTCGTTATTGTCTGAAAGTGCAGATTTGCGTGAAAGTTGTCCTGTTAAGGGAGTTATCTCCCTCTTCAGAAAAGGAAAAGGGCCTTTAGTGAAGTATAATATGGTCGGGTGTTCGGTTTCGTTTCCACATGCGCAACGAGTGTTTTCGCGGGGAGATTAACGCCACCCGCATCCTAAACGAAGGATAATGGTTATTTTATCAAGCAATTAAGTTTATAAAGGAATAACATGGGTGAAAAGCTTTCGAGTGGGCGTTCGTACTGATTTCAATGGTGTTTTAGGCCCGCCAAGGTTTATTTTTCACTCGTAAGAACGGCCGAAACTTTTCGAGCAAACTCAGCCATGGCGAATTCAAAGAAAAATAAATATTCTGGGTAAAAAAAATTGTCAGAGTGAATGGCTTTTCGAAGTTAAACACATTCTCAGAATTTGGCTATTTGTTGTTGTTTTTTTTTCTAAGGCATATATGTTTAATTTTGTTTTCCTAAGACTGCAAAAGAAAAACCTTTGTTATGATATTTTTTGCAATTTTTCCATTGGCCGTTAAAAAATTCAACGAACCTTAATTCTCACTTTGAAATGACTTGAAAAAAGGGAGGGGAGGAGCAGCCAAAGCAACAAAGGGTGAAAAGCAAACGATGAAGAAAAAAAATGGGAAGAAAAGTTGACAAAAAGCTGGGATAAAATACACGTGAGGGCACAAAGGAAAAGAACGGCGCAGAGGGAAGGGGCAAAAGGGGGTCAGAAAAAGCTGACAAAAGCTGAGGGAAATGTAGTTCTCTCTGATGAAACAGGAGCGAGATAAGGGATAATAACGGAGATGATTGGATGATGGAAATGAAAGGGATGCCGTTAATTAATAATTAAGGGCAATAATAACAACAATTCTTATTTAAGAACAGCTTAAATATTGTTTTCAACTATTCACCGTAAGGAATTAAAGTGACGGTTAACTGTGAAATATTGTGACAGTACGAATTGCCAAAGAAGTGACATTCCGTCATTACGCGGAAATTGTGTTCGGCTGATTCATATCAGATTTTCAAGCATTTTATCTGCAGGCCCTCCGTAGCTGTTATTTACCTCACAACATGAGGTAACATTCTATTTTACGGGACCTTTCCTTTCGTCCCACGCAGCTGAGCTTACGCACCCCAATGGAAAATAGAAATGAGTTATGCTGAATTACGTCACCTGTAAATGATACTCTTTGCAATAATTTCTTTAAAACAATAATTAACATTTAAATAATGACATTAATCCGGTTTCGAAATTGAGGAGAATGAAGAATTGCTTCTTTGTTCACGTTCTGGATATTGTCAGGATAATGTATTATTAGGATGTAAATATTTGTATTAAAAAATTAAAATGTAAATAATGTGCATTGAAACAAATTTTTAAGCTCGCGTTTCATTACGGGGTTACCGTTGTGTTTATTTCAGCCGGGGAGAGACGCTTCTGGCGCAGCAGTTGCATTATTTAGGGCTCACATGCACCATCCTTCTTTGTCTTCTCACCAGACGACTTTACAGGTGGGCACGAAATGTCGAAATCCCTCTCGAAAGCATCGGAAATCCGAAAGGCATTTCCGCTGCCTCGTGCATTCGCCCCAATCTAATGCTGGATGTGTTCGCATTTGCAGGGTGTAGTTTATCAACTCGACGTAGCTTTAGACAGTCCAGAGACTCAGAAAAATGGTCTAGTCTTTATATACGATATGTCGGATTCCAAGTATTCTAATTTCGACTATGATCTTAGTCAGAAAATCCTAACACTTCTAAAGGTGAGTTTCCTCTTTGTCACATTGTTCGCCGCATTTGAATAGCGCGCGCCACTTTCGCTTTAATTTTCCGACACAATGAACGTTTTGTTCCCCGGCCTTCGACAAGTATAATCTTGACGACTTCCCGAAAATCGCGAAACATTGTTTATTTTATTAATTTATTCCGGAGTGAATCATAATTACTATTTCGTTACGGCTAGTGATTTCTTATATGTAAATGGAAGGCGTGCGGCGGTGGAAATTTAGCGTGCCGTGGAGCGGGACTACACTTTTCTTTCGCGGGAGAGTTTTCAAGCTGTTTGTGGTGTTGTATTAATTGAAAAAAAATTATGTTAAGGTAAAGGATTAGTTTAATTTTACCGCTGTCCGAGTCGCTGCTTTCGAAAAGACGCAAAAATCTCAAATTAGTCGAAACGAAGCGGATTGAAACTGCCTTTTTGGCAATGGCGGTTGCATTCTTGAAAATATCAACTTATTTTACCCCGTTTAACCCCGCACCAGTTGCCAGTTTGCGTCAGATCGTTAAGCCTATTCCCTTCGTTTTGACCAATGTTTTTAACAAGCGAAAGTTCTGCGCCGTTTGACTCGATTTAGTTTCGCCTTAATGGAATTGTTTATCGAAAGCACTCCCAAACAGAGAGAGCGCACAATAAATAAATAAAAAAAATAAATCCGAAGGATGCAGAATAAGCGAGGGACGGGAAAGGTTCACCTGTGACCAGAAAACGCGATGTTAAATCGAAAGCGTTCGTTGCCCTAAGTGGTTGATCTTTGTTTTAGAGGGGGATGGAAAAGGCAGTGCGCATGCGCGCCCCGGCCATAGACGAGGGATGCCGATGAAAGGTTTCGCTGTCTAAAATCAATAATTTTTTTTTCAAAGGATTTTCATCTATTTCGAGTCGAGATTACTTTCGGGCCATGGCTTTAACATTCTCGGAAAACGCGGGGGCGGCCATGTTTTTCTCGCTAAAAGGGTCACAAGTCATCGGGGCATTAATTGCGGAAATATTCCTTAAAATCGGAAACTTTTCCTTAAAACTCACTTTTACTGATTGTAATTCCTTTCTTTTGTACCGAAATACGATTTTTTAGACATTAATTCAAAGGCAGTAAATTTCTAAGAACGTTTTTGCGTCTCCTCAAAACATTTTTTATTTAATTACAGCGACCGCTTTTTTTAGGTATATTTATTTAAGGTCGGGCCATTGAATTTTTACCTAAAAATATTTACCAAATATAGTTTTTCCTCAAGGTTGTTAGGTCCTTGCAATAGAAGAATTACTTGTAAAGAATTGTAACCGTGTCTGTGTGACTCGTTTACTTCCTGATAAGGTCACATCACCAAATTGTGACCGGGAACCGAAAAATAGTTACAACGGTGGTCGAAATGAAAGAAAGCTTTCAGCTTTCCGTCTGAGGGTCTGCTGAATCTCTCCGCCGTGGAAGAAGCTCATTTTGTAAGCTTCATTCCTGTTGGATTAACCTTCTTGGCGAATTTCCCTCTTCTGTGATGTAAATTTTGGTTTTGGCTTTGCATTCCCACTCAAGTCTTCTATAGAATTTTGAATTCCGATTTGATTTTTTTTATTTACCGTTTTATTTTTTTCTTTATTTTGTTTCGTTTCATTTGAGTTTAATTTATTTGTTTACGTTTTAAACATTCGAGAAAGGACCACGTGAAAGGATAATTTTGTGCTTTTGATGCGAGTTTTGTCTGTTTGAAGTCGTTCGTTCTCCGCGAAAAGAAGAACAAATTGTAAATTCACCGGTTGTATCGGAGATTCGTTTTCATTATCAAAGGTAACGATTTCGTTTATGTGAAAAGTTTGAATTGAGTGTAAAACTGATTCGTTAAAAATTTTTTCGAATAATTGACATTCGATGGAAAATTGCTTGGCGGGAACTTTTGATTCTATTTTTCGCCGTAACGATTTTCCGGGTTTTTTGACGTAAAAATATTTTTTTATTTTCAACCTCATTTCGAAACATTCATCGGGTATTAATCTCCCGCTTTTAATTGCTCTTTTCAAGGATGAGAATTCACGACTTTTTATTTTTCAATTGTCTGTGTTCTGTGCCCGAGCTTTTGTTGCTTACCTCAACTGCAATTCTTTCAGTTCGAGTTTAGAGTGGCTTTAAGTCGGCACTGAAATACTCTCAAGGTAGCCAACCGGTTTTCATCATTTCGTCCTTTTTCACTTCGCTGCCCTTTTGCCTTTCCCTTGAAGTACTTCCCTTCATCTGATTCTTTGATGTATTTCTGTGCTTTCACCTCCGCTCTTTTTTTGCGATGTCCATCATTCATTTGTGCTTCGGAGAAACACCTCGAAAATTATCGCAGGAGTGGAATTATCATGAAGAGGTTTCGTGTTGATGCAATCTCTGTGAAGTGGCCGTGCGTGGTTGTGCCCTGGTCTTTCCTCCTGGGAGTTCATTCATTCTTGGAAGTGCAGAATTAGACAGAATGGCAACAGCACCGTTTTGCCAAGTGGCCTGCTGTTGATTGATGTCCGCGAGAAACGTCAGCGGGTTTTTGGCCGGAGGACTTCGTCGGAATTTTACGCACGAATTTTCCGGGGAAATCGTAAGATTCTCTCGAAGTCGTGGCAAAACATAAAAGAATTTTGCTTTTTTTTGCAACAGACAAACACCGATAAAACGAAAGGAAACATTCTCAATAATCTCGTTTAAGAGTTGGCAGCTGATATTTTGCTGTACAAGCAGTTCTTTGTTTTTTTTTTCTCCAAATGCGAGCAGATTTCTTGATTTTTTCTTGACGTAATTTCCAATTTGAACAGAGAGCTCTTTCATTTATTTAAGCAAATGAAGGCATTGTGGTCACAGGCAGGAGAATTTTCCAGTTGAGTGTGATTTCTCTGTGACAGAGGCCAAATTTCGCTGGAATTCCTCGATATTACAAGGTTTGAAATTTAAGCAGTATCGCTTAAAACATTCTGTGGGTTAAAGGGCATTTTAGGTTATCTACTCCAACTTTGTTGTCTATTTCCAATAATTTTATATTACAACCGTTCGTTACTTTCTTGGATCTTCTCATCTTTTGCCACTTTGGTCATTTTGTGAATAGTGAAACAACCGATGAAGTGTTTCTTAAAACCGAGTGAATACAATCTTTCGTTTTTAACAGTAGAAATGGAGAAATTTCAGACCTCATTGTGGGTTCTTAAAAAAGTTCTTGATGGATCCAAGAAGTCCAAGTCAAGAGGAAGAACGTTAACACAAAACAAGTCATTAAAGCTGGAAAAGAAAGTTTAGATTTTATTTTAACAATCGAAGAAAGCATTTTCAAGGTCTCATTAAACTCTATCGATTTTCCATCGACACCCCACATAATCACAGCCCACCACCTGTCATTAGGCCTGGTCAAAAGTGCAGCCTCTTATTTGTCCCTTTAAATCCGCATCTGAGCTTGTCCCATCCATCCCCTTCCTTTCTTTGAGGGTGGTTTGTGAATCCCTCGTCTTTCCTTGTTGGGTTGTTTACGAGCTTTTCCGGAGTTGAGACATATTTTAACACATACAGATGGCTCCTGCTCTTTGAATTTAGAATTCTAACACTGAAATTCGTCAACTTGGAAAAGCGTGAATCGGATTCCTGAAAAAACTTTCGACTTGCGATAGACTTTAGGGTTCCCATTGGACACCCGCTCTAATAAACAGAACAATTCTCTTAATAAATTTATTTTTGAGTCATCGGAATCATTTTTCACCGGCTAATTCATTTAATTAATTTAATGTTTAAAAGGAAACGATTAAGATTTCTCTCAATCAAGGCTCGACCAGTGAATTTCTTTCAATTCCGCCTCGTTAAAACTCCTCAGCTCTATTTCCATCCTGGAAATGTAAATTTATGAACACCGCCAAAGGGTGAGCTTTCTTTATGCATTCCATTCCTTTTCCCTGACTCATTCGGACCTGTCTGACAACAGCGTCGTCTGCCAACTCCGACATAAGTCGCACTTTGTCTTGGCCAGGGCACCGACTCCCATCCCAGTTCTTTGACTCGCTAATTTCCTACAATTACCGTCACGTTCGCGGTACGGGAGACCGACTCAAATTAATTCTGGGAAGAGGGCATTAGGCCGCGATTTAAGTACCGAGGAGTGCAACATGGGTAGACAGACCTGGGAACTCCTGCTGACCGTCAGCATTTCGGCAAAGGAATGAGCGGCGAGATGGTGCCTTAAAAAGGTCATTGCCAGCCGGGAAAAAGTTTTCGGTCATGAAAATGTCGCAGAGACACTTGGTCCGAGTCCAATTTGGCGACATTCCGTCATAAAAAAAAAGTCGAAAATTACGAAAGTTCCTGCTCACATTCGCATTTGAGGTAATTAAAGCCCGTACGAGTTGTACTCCCTTAAAAGGAACTATTCTCATATTCTCCGCTCCATAAAAGTGAGGCTTTTTGAAAGCTTCGCACTTTCCGGCAGTCATGAAAACCTTGCCGATCCAAATTTAAAGCTGTCGGATTTCGTCGCTCACTTGTCACCGAATGCGATGATAAAGCGATGGCAGGCGTAAAATAAAGATGACAGGTTTTCAGGCCGCACACAAAATGGCGAACGCTCGAAAAGTTTCCCTGCAGTTAATGAAGATGAATAAATGGATTGAAAGCAAAATGGTTTCGCTTGAGTGGATTCTCGTGACCTATATTCGATATAATTTGTTAGGGAAATGGTGCCGTGGAGATTAGAGGCAATTCCACCTCCGGAGGGGGTAACATGTCACCTTTGTTTTGGGGGAGAGGGAACCCGAAGCCATTTTGTGGAGCCCCTCGAACCTGCGAACCCTGATTATTGGCGGCCATGTTTTGTTTACAGGTTTCCATTAAGGTCATGCCCGAGGAAAAGCCCCGTCGCGGATGAAAGCACAGAGGAAACTTAAATTCTCGGGTCTGTGCCAAAACCCCGACCAAAATAGTCGCTTGGGATTGGGGGGAAGAAGGAAGAGGGGTGACTTCGGGGCGGTGTTACTTTATTCAGCGAAAGCTTTACCCGATGATACGTTTCTCGTCTTGTACCGAATCTATCCGAGACTTTCTATGACTTATTCATTTCCTCCCGTGACAGAATCCGACATGTCGGGTTCTCGGGAAACGTTATAGAATTGGTGACCCCCATCGCTTTCATATCTGAGCGTTGATTCATCGAATCCCGAGTTCCTTTTTAGAATAATAAAAATAGCTCTCCCTTAGTCAGTTGGACAAAGAAAGCTTTCATCGATTTGCATTGATTTCTTTTCGGCAAATGGAAAGGGGACGGTCAGATATTCTTCACTTTGCAAAACCACTATTTGGAAATTCGATTCAGTTATTGCCAACCGACCGGTGGAATATAAATTTATAGTTCGTCTGGAGTTGTTTATGTTTTTTTTTTTTTTTTTTTTTGCTTGGGGGATCGTAATTTCGGCAGCGAAAACCTTCGAAAGTTTTTTTTTCGTTAAAATTTATCGAAGTTTTCATTCACATCGTTTACCATTTCTGTTTGGTTGATGGAGTTGATGGAGTTTTGTGGTTGTTTCAGGGTGGATATCCAGCCAAATTAAAGAAAGTTTTAATCGTCACAGCGCCCCTTTGGTTCAAGGCGCCATTTAAAATTTTACGGTTGTTCGTCAGGGAGAAACTCAGAGACAGAGTTTTCACGATAAGCATACCGCAGGTAATTGCACCCATGAAAAACAAAATATTTTCCTTTGTCCTTTTTGAAAGACACAGCAAATACATTTTTCAAACCTCCTTTCAAAAAGTGGCTTCCAGTTTCGGAAGTGACGTATAATATCTATTCATATCCTCCCCCTTCACTCGGATATCAAACACCAGAATCCTTTTTCACTTTAATCAATCCGATCTCATTTCCTTTATTCATCAGTTGCTCGGCCGCGGAACCTACTGCTCGACCAGGTATCACCGACCCTTCCTCACCCTCGTCTCCTTTCCTCCCCTTCCTGTCGGCGATAGAAGAGGGAGAGCAAGGGGTAAGTTGGCCGCATCACACCTGTCTTTTAAGTTTTCCTTTGCGATTCCACAGAATTATTGGTTTGAAATAATATAGTAACTTCTTTTTGGCTCAGCTACCAATACACATTCCTCGTGAATCACTTCCGACGACGTTAGGAGGCACCCTGGAAATCGATCACGATGCCTGGCTGCGCCACTGTCGCCTGACGAGTTCTATGACGAATTGGCAGAATGATCCCCCGCTGGATATTATGGGATCACTTTGTCAGGATGTGAAGCATCACGAGGAAAAGGTACAAAAGCGGTTGCGAGGGGAAGTGCCAATGCATTGACGCCATTTTGAATCGGTTGCAGGTGAAAGACGCGAATGAGGATCGGTCTAAGGAGAAGAAGGACGAACCCTCACCGGAGAAGCACCCGAGGCTGTGCAATTACTCGGGATCCGGGGAGGAAGAGGACGAAGAGATTTCGAGAAGTTTAAACTCGGACGGGAAGTGGTCGGGGCGGGAGACGGGAGGGGGTGGAAACTCCTCCCCTCCGCCCCCGCCCTCCTCCGCCAGCAGTGGCTTTTCCGACGACGACTCTCTTCACTGCGACGTCAATAACCCCGCTTTCACCCTCGAACAGTTCGTGGACCACGTGAGACTAAAAGGACGGAAAGGGTTAATCGCAGAGTACCTGGAAATCAGGCAAAGGCCCCCCGATGGTTCTTTCAACATAGCCAGGTTTGTATGAGGAGAGACTCGCGAAATTGAATGGCAGTGTTGCCACGTGAAAAAGCAGACAACAACGCGGAAACCTTCTATTTCAGGATGAAGCAAAACTTAGCCAAAAATAGGTACACCGATGTTTTATGTTACGACCATTCTAGAGTGTTGCTTTCACAACAAAACAGCGATCCGAATTCGGATTACATAAATGCTAATTACGTTGACGGGTACAAACAAAAGAATGCCTTTATTTCGACACAAGGTGAGCTGAGACTAAAAAATGGCCTTTAAGGTTTGCTTGCTGAACGACAGGTCGCCCCCATTGTTTTTTTCCTTTTCAGGGCCCTTACCAAAAACCTCACCTGATTTTTGGCGTATGGTGTGGGAACAAAACTGCTTGGTTATAGTGATGACCACAAAGGTGGTGGAACGAGGTAGAACGAAATGCCATCAGTACTGGGAACCGGAAACGGGGCAGGCCGTGCACGGGAATTTCGCCGTTCGGACGACCGCCGTTGAGTTATTCACAGATTTTACTACGTATCGAATAGAGTTAGTTAATATTAAGGTAAATACAGGCATCAATGAAGCTGTACTTCCGCGACAAAAACGCGTCTTAATTTTGTGTATTTTTTCAGACCGAAGAAGTTCGAGAAGTTTATCATTTCCAGTACACCTCTTGGCCGGACTACGGCACTCCCCACAGTGCTCTGGCCATGATAGACTTCTTAGAAAGAGTAAGGCAACAGCAGTCGAGTATGGTGGCGGCGCTGGGCGACACTTGGGCGGGACATCCGAGAGGGCCGCCGATCGTCGTCCATTGCAGCGCCGGAATCGGCAGAACCGGTTAGTGAATTCGCAGGTGAAGCACCGCTCCTCGAATAGTTCCCACTCATGACGAACCGCAAACGTTACAGGTACATTCTGCACCATAGACATTTGCATTAGTAGACTGCAAGATGTGGGGACCGTCGACGTGAGGGGAACGGTCGAGAGGATTCGAAATCAGAGGGCGTACTCCATTCAAATGCCAGAGCAGTACATATTCTGCCATTTGGCTCTGATAGAGTACGCGTTGTCGAAGAAGCTGATTCCGGCAGTAGATCTCACAGAACTCGAAATAACCGAGGAAGATTCCGAGTGATTTTATTCTTAAATAAGTTTACAAATTTATTTATTTTTGTACTTTTAATTTATTACTACTATTTTTTTTCATCTATTACCTAAAAATAAGAATGAATAAGTTTAGAAGAGTTAAATTTAAAATCGAATACTTCGGATATTGTAAAAACGATAAATGAATTTATTTTGATTAAAAGTGGTGAAGGACATTTACGGAACAGTTTTGTAAATTTTAACAAATTTATTTTTCTTTTTTGTAAAATTAAAAATGTAATCTGGGTAATTACACGGTCCAGGGGTTTAGGTAGAAAAAATTGTTTTGTTTTTGAAAAGGCTCATTAGTTGGCCCAATGGCGTGTGGAAACCGCGCTGAATCATTTCAACTGATTAAGACTATATTTGGAATGCAGTTTTCATTGTTTCTTTAAAACTTTGTGCTTCAGTTCGGTGCATTGAAAGGTCGACTGAGACATCACGAAAAAGCCCTACTTTGAGCCCTCATAAATTGTGAACTCACCCTCAGTTATGGTTCCCTTCTTCTCCACTTGATAAAACTGTCCTTTTTTTTAAAGACTTTGCATATCAATTCTTCTTCAAGTTTGCTCAAGTTTTAGCAAAGGTCCAATGTTATTGTATACTCTCTCCGTCCGCAGTATATTACAAATTTCCTTCTTGAAAAGAATTTTAACGATAAAATGCCAAAAGTTCACTTGAATTTTCCGAGAATTTATCAAATAAAATAATTTCAGTAAATGGGAATTTAATTTTGATCGAACTTTCAAAAAATGTTGATCATCTGCTCTTTTGCAACCCACATTGTGCCAATTTCTCCCAAGTTTTTACGCCCTCTTTCTACTTTTAACTCTACGAACCCGTTAACTCCTGGAAGATTAATCGGCCAAAAATTTTTCCTGTAATTTTTCCAGAGTTTGATGTAATTGATGAATTAATACTTAGGGATGTCGTGGTTTTAAATAAGATTTTGATAATGTTGAATTTTTGTAATTCGTGGAAATGTTTTTCATTCTTTTGGTAGAAGAAACAAAAAAAAATTTAATCGAATAATTCCAGATGTTGGTTAGAATATTTGAAATCGTGTGGTGTATATAAAGTCAAAAAATTCCAGTTACAAAGGAGACAATTCAGAAACTAATATTAAAAATTAATTATAAATATTTACACTTAAATAAACCACATTTTCGGGGTTTTTAAATATTTTTTTCTCCTTTATAGTCTTTTCTATTTTATGGTCCTCGAATTTTTCCTATTATTCACCTGCTCCTGAATTAATTGTCATAAGATTTGCTAGTTCCTCTTATGCTTGATAAGGTGGACTTTATGTAGTTGTATTTATTATAATTTAATAATTTTAGACGGTGTTGCAAAAGAATGGCTACCTTTTTGTGTAGAAGTATCCCTATAATTTCCAGTAATTTCGCGGAAGATTTTAAATATTTTTAAATTTGAATAATTTACAGTGATATATATAAAAGGCAAATAAAATGTTCTAATCTTGTTTAATTTAGATTTAAATAATGAAAATGAAATCAACTAAAGGGAAAATTCAGTAGAAAACGACATCGGAAAAACATAGAGAAAACTGCCTAACCATAGAGTAACAACTGGATTTCTTCGGTTATTAAAATGCTCTGATCCTCCAATTTAACATATTTATGTCTATGGTCCAATAAGCGCGCAATTTAGCAGTGTTGTCGGCATCGTTTTTATGTTTCGTTAGAATTTTAAAAATATGATTGTTTTATATATATATTAGTTATTTATTTAGGGCTGTGGTGCTCTCTTTTCGTAGAGGATAAATAAATCATTCTTAAACGGGTTGAGATTCCAAAATAATTACTAATTCTTCAATTTCATTGTGGATTATTAGTCTCCTCTGTGATGATAAAGTTTTTCAAGGTATTAAATAATTTTTCCTTAGTTGATTAATTTAATAAATGAGGGTTTTATAATTATGCTTTGAGTTTGAAACGATTTTATTTATTCTTTTCAGTTGATTGTGGCCGTTAAAATTGAAATTGAGTAAATCCAGTTTTTAAATTTATTGTTTTGGTTTTATTAGTGCAACGTATGCCTTTTGCCATTTAGATGGATAATTTTCTGTCGTCGACATTTATGAACCTTCTTTTCTACTTTTAACTTAATAAATTTCTTAAAATTCGGTGTTAAGTTTGATGGGTTAATTTTTTTTATTTTAGGAAAATGGATAAATTTTTAGTAAGTCCTATTAAAAATGTTGAAAACGACGGTGGAAGAACACTTATGGAAAGAAATCGTAAGTGATCTCAGTTCCTTATTTTCAAAAAGTTTTTGCTCGTTTAGAAATTTTAATTATTTATGGGTAATTATAGGGTTTGAAAGAATATAAAAAATTGTTTCTTTCAGCACCACTGCCTCCAGACGAAGATATAGTGATATGTAAAGAATATTTAGTTGAAAAAAGAGTACCTTTAACACGAGTTTTAGATAAAGGTGTGAAATTAAAAAAAGTAAAAATAAAAAAAAGCAGAGGTGAAAAAAGAAAATTTCCTGACAAATTGGATCCAATGAAGAAAGTCAAGAGAAAGAAGAAAGAGGATAAATTGTTAGGGAACCTTCAAAATGAGAAGGAAGGCACAGAAATGGAGATATTGCCCATTGAAGAGAGCATAGTTTGTGAGCCGCAACCCAAAAAGAAAAAAGTTTCCCCAGAGGCAAAGAATATATCTGATCCAGAGAATGAGGGAGCAGTTGTCAATCAGAAATCTTCAAGGAAAAGCAAAGCCATTGCCAGTACCTGCAAAAATACTTTGGATATTTTATTTAAATTTGACTTGGGTGTTTTGGAACTGTTGAATGAATCCTTAAAAATTATAAAAAGCCACAATTTACTGGACAATAAATACATATCAGTGGACATTTTGATGGACTTGATTACACTGGCTTTGAGGAAGGATGGGGTTGTTGGTGAAGACTCTGAGAAGGGGTTGTCTTTCATTATTACTAAGAGTGTAAGTGCATTATGTACCCCTCCAAAGAAGTCAAAGGAGATGACAAGTGTTAGTCCAATGAAAAAGATGGATGTTCAGGTGAGTTAAGATAAGATAATTATATAAATAATATCAGTGGTAATAATAAAATGATAAGGTAAAAGATAAGTGATGAGATAATTCATAAAAGAGTGAAGAAATTCTTTGAATAAGTTTATAATTCAATTTTATATTAATTTAATACACTGTTAATACTTTAATATAATTTTATAATTTAATAATAATAAGCATTTTTGATGTAAAAGAAGCATTGGTTAATGAATTTTTACATATGTTTCTGTAAAATCTTTTTTGTACTTTGTTTAAGTGTTTGTATTATGTGATGAGCTATAAACTGTTCCAGGAAGAACCACCTGTTGTGTTCCCACAACCACCAGATGAAGGCATTCTCAATAAAGACCAGGATTTGGATAAGTCCATTGAGTAAGTTTAGCATTATCAGTTATTTTTATTTATTTTACTTATCATATTTATTATATGATAATTAATTTTTACAATGGAAAAATATATTTGATTGACTGTATTTGTTATTTTAGGAGAATTGAAGAAGATGTAACTCCAAAGCTGACTGATGATAAGCAGGAGCAGACTGTTGATAAATCTGGGAAAAATTTCTGCATCACCAATTACTTCAAGAAGCTGAAAAAGACTGTTGAGGAAAGAGACAAAAATGAGAGATTTAGCTCTTTTACTGTAAGTCTGATAAGACAATTTCCTGTAGATAATATCTGTGAATGATACTTTAGTGGTTCGTTTGTAATTTCAGGCCAAAACCGACATGTTCCTGGCGCCAAAAGTGGGCGTTGAACTGACGGGGGAAAGACGAGAGAAATTCGAAGGAGCTTTTACCGCCCAAGACTGCGAGCAACTCTACCTTGCAGAGTTCTTTGCCAAACCCAAACGCAGTAAAGTTTCGTTGGTGAATGGCAGCCAACATGATAGACCAGCAAATCCCAAAGAAACGAGCGTACCTGAATTTGAAAGCTGCTCCGAAAATGGAAAGGATACTTCTGAAATTGCCAGTGAGATTAATTACCCTTTCAAATTTAATTTGAGTGAATAAGACCGATGTAAAAGTAAATATGTGGTTTTTGTTCAGAGCAAAACGCCCCCAAGCGAGTCGCCCTCATCAGAGTGGACCAACCCATAAGTCACCCTTCCGAAACCGTATGTCGGAATAAGGCTAAACTTCTTCAGTTCCACGACAATAGAAGACCGCCATATTGGGGCACCTGGAGAAGGAAGTCTGAATTTATTCGACCCAGGAGACCTTTTGGAAAAGACAAGGTGGAGTGAACTTTTTGAAATGAAAGACTAAAACTGACGGGACATTTTAGTGTATCGTTTGTTTATCTCTGTATGCAGAGAGAGTTTATACTGTTTAAGTATTGAAAGCTGAACTGTAAAGCTAAAACTTTGTTGATGGTTTCAGATATTTAACTATGAAATCGATTCAGATGACGAGTGGGAGGAGGAAGAAGAGCCAGGAGAATCTCTGCACGGTTCTGACGACGAAAAGGAACCCGAGGAGGATTACGAAGTGGACAATGAGTTCTTTGTACCTCATGGGTACTTATCAGACGATGAGAACCCGGAAAAGGACAAAGTGGTAAGTCAGATTAGACAATTGAAGGCCGAGAGGCAAAAGGAACGAAGATTAGAAACGTCAACTAAATTGTACGCTTATTTTGATAACCTAATGTACTCTTCTGTTGCTTTAATTTTGTTGAGTTTTAATGCTATATATTATATAATGCGAGTTTATAGTAAAATTATTAATAAAACGAAATCATTATTCTATTTATAGATGATAAAATTAGTAAAAATAATGTAATATAATAATATAATGAGAATTGGATATTATACATTATTTATGAGTGCAATGGGTTAATTTTAAATTAGAGATCAAAAATTATTAGACCCAAAATTAATAAGTGATTTTATTGTGTGTGTTGCAGCCTTCGAAAAAGAAGCAAACATCCTTCGAAGAACAGCTTACTTTAGAACAGAAACAAAAAATGAGGAAAATGACGCCAATCGTTTTTGGAATTTATTGGATGCATAAAGGACTGCCAACTGAAGGTTTGTGTGCTGCTCAAGGAAGCATATGCAGAACATTCTTAAACTGCTTATTTATTTTATTGGTGTTAATATATAAAAGTAAAAAATGAAAAAGTTGCCCTTTTATTTCGGCGTTGAGAGAAATTGTTTAAGTCGTCGCAGTTGGAAGTTTTAATTGATTTAGAATTATTGTTATTAATATACTCAGTGTAAAAATATTTAAATTAAATATTTGATCCATTTCTTATATTTTAATTTTGATTGTAACATTCGTTGAGTATTTTTATTATTCGTCAAATATTTAAAATCATTGATTTTATTGGGTATTGTTTATAGTTGAGTTATATTATTGAGTATAATATATTTTTGTTTGAAATTTATACTATACCTTTTCAGGGACTTTGTATCAGGATTTACAAGTGGAAAAACTGCAATACGTCCCGTGGACGTCGGTCCCCGTGGAAATAGAGGAAGAATTAGAAGAAGAACCCAAAAGCGTTACAAAAAAATCGAAACGGAAAATTTTCCCCAACGAAGAAATCCCCAATTTGATAAAAATGATTCACGGGAGTCCCCACAACTCCGACCACCTCGCGAAGAAGTTCCTCCTCTACTGGGAAACGGAGAAAACCCCGGACGGGAATCGGCCGGGACTCACCAAGAACTGCGTTCTCAAGAAAATCAAGGAGCTGGCCGCGTGGCAGGGGGGCCACGAGAAGGGGAAGATGTGCTGGCAAGTCCCGAAGGAGACGAGGGAAGAGTTCGGAGCCGAAGTCGACAGCAAAACTCCGGAGAAAAAACCCCGGAAATGCTTCATTTGGAAGTTCGTCAGGAAAGCGGAAAAGTCTCCCGGAGGAAACGCTCCTCCTCCGCCTTCGCCTTCCCTCAAACCTGAAGTCATCGTCATCGATTCCTGAGGCCGACCTCGCCTTGTACATATACATTGTATCTAGAAAATTTATCCTTTTTAATTTAATTAAAATGGAAATTTGGCAACGGTGTTTGGCATCGTTGTCTAAATACTAAATTATTTAATTATCGGCACTGTATCGCAGCTTAAATCAGAACGAAATAAGTTATCTATTAGATGTACTTTATAATAATGGAAATATTTCGAAATTATATTTTATTCTTGTGGAAGTATTGGATTGGCAACTAAATAATTGTGGATTTTTTATAGAAAATCAAAGACAATTTTTTCGTAGAAACAAATAACTCTTTTCTATAATGTATTGGCCATTTTGATCAATAACCCTTTGTCATCTTTCAGACAGTATCATAATCCCACGTTCATAAAACTTCTGCTCTTTATTAAACGGTTTTTTAACTTTGTTTTCGTTTCTGTCTGTCTGTAAATACGTTATTACACGTCCTGCGAACTGTACAATTTTTATACTGTCTAACGCCCGACGGTTTTATGGACAAAAAATTGGTCTTTTTCTTTGTCATCCATGTGTTTATTAATATTCTTGCATCAAAAATTATTTTCTTAATTTTTAGTGCACTTGAAATAAAACCGTTTAACTTTAAAAATATTTTTGAAATTTTTTTTCATCTTTGAGTGGAAAATCTCCACAACGAAATTTGGTAAACCAATTTTGACATTGGCGTTATTTTAAGGCTTCGTCACTGTAAACAGAACATAATTTTTTATGAGGTTGTGATGCGTTTTTCCCTTTTCGGAAATCAAATAGCAAAAAATAGGAAAAAATATGACGAAAATATTTATTTTGATTTTCCATTTTCCATCGAAAGCCAAACGAAAACTACACAACCGACCAAAAAGCGGTTTCAACCGGTTGAAAGCAGAATTGGCAACCCTCAAATAACAAAATTTACATTTGAACCATGTCTGCCAACCTAAAAATTCAACTGAAACAATTGTATGAGTGAAATTCGCAATTGCTTAGTTGCCAACCCAATATAATTGATTCTTATGGGTGACATCGGTTTGGGTTTGTGAAAATGATCGGTTATTCTCTGCCCCAAAACACGCAATTGAATTCGAATGAAGGGCTTTCCCTCTGGGGAGGAAATGCCCCGATGTTGAGCGCGAAGGGATGCAGTTAACGACGTGAAAAAAGTACAAAGTCACGGATGAAAATAGAAAAAGCGGAGTTTGGATGCGACGTGAGTGTAAGTTAAACACAGATTGATTGATGAAACAAAAGGTCGACAGCATTCCGCCCCGACAAATGAGAAATTTGTAAATAATATCTCTTTAAATTGACATCGGGAGATGTTTTGGGGAGGGAAGGGGAGGGAAAGAAGAGTTATTGACATTATAATTATTAATGGGCAGAGGGAAAAGCCCAACGCTTATAATTCATCAGTGACGTCAGACGCAGCCTTTTTCACTTGGAATTGGCCTCCGAAGAGCTGTGCTGTTGCACTGCTCCCACGACGTCTTTAACAATTCCCAATAAAAAAAATATTTAGTGCGTCTCGATGTTCTTTCCGGTGCGAACTCCCACTCACTTCCAAAACTCGACACCGTTTCCCTTTTCGGAACGGAGATAATGACTTTCGTTGGAAATGCCCCTTTTTTATTCCATTCATTATTCAGGGCGAGAGTTAACCGAAATATTCTTGTTTAAGCTGTTCCAATTGGAAAATTACCTTTTTTCTTATCTCCTCTCTCTGTGTAATCGATGATTCGACAAAGGGAAAGACAAAACCGGTTTGCACACCCCTGAAAGAGATTCTTTAACAAATTAAGATGTGATTTTGAAGAAGAAATCACGGAGATTCTGTCACGGAAGAGAGTTTAGTTAATTGACCCATATTTTTCACGGGAGGGAAAAGTTTCCCTGACGCGAGGAAATAAATTTCCCTCCCTAATCTGATTTACTCGTGTGACAAAGTGTTGTCATCTCACATTACCCTCCTTAATAAACTTTCACGGGAGCCCACAATTTAATATCCAACTTTTATCAACTTTTACTAACTTTGATAGAAATTTATGAACTTTTAGTTAAGATTTTATTAAAAAATATTACCCGCAAACCCAAAAATTTCTCATATATACCGCGTGAAATTCTTTTTTCTTCTTTTACTCGGTTTTCTTAAAATGGCGTGATTTATGCTTCGCGGGTGATTCCATGCATAATTTCAAAAACCTTTCCTCTCTTTCTTTTCTTTGTGATCGTCGGCATAATCACGACGAGTCTTAAATAACTTCCGACTTTAGTTAAGACTCAGGATTAGAATATGACTATAATATTTATTTAAAATTTAAATCACTTTCTATTTTATAAATATATATACATTTGACTTCTTTCATTACACAGAATAATCAATTATATTTAACATCCAATTCTTCTCTCCTCTAAGCATATTTTTTTTAGATGACGACTCTGTTCTTTCCATCTCAATCTATAGGCATATATCATTATTCTTTTCTTTACTTCCCCAAATAGATGTACCCTCCCTACTTCTCTTAAAACCCCTTCCCGCAGTGTGGCCGGTCCCACTCCCAGTATTGCCCTGCACATGTATTCCCCCAACCTGTTTATTTCCTTCTCTCCAGCCCTTGTCCCCCATATCTCACTTCCATATTCTACTCTAGGTTTTACCATACCGTCAAAAACCTTTAATACTAATTCTGCCGACCCACCATCCACTTTATACAACATTCTTCTCAAAAATGTCATCATGATGTCCCCTACCTTTTCTATGCTTTCTATATGTTTGCCCCAGGTCCAGTTTTCCGTAACTACCACCCCTAAGTACTTGTAGCTTCTCACCACCCCAATGTCTTCTCCTTTATACCTAAACCCTCCTTACTCTTCCAAAAATAATTAAATAAAGAAGTTGATGGCCATTTGTTGCCGAATAATGTTGTTTAGGCAATTCTCGTGCGCGAGAGTACAACAAGTTGCAGACAATTTTTGCAAAAAGTTTTCTGAACAATGAATATAAAAATTCTTGTAAAATTCGTTGGACAGCACGTCGGGGCCTGGTGCTTTTCTGGGGGCTGAATTGGATATCGCATTCACGAGCTCTTCCATCGTTATCTTAGCGTCGAGCATTTCGTTGGTTGTTTTAAGGATTTCCGTTCTATCCTGGAAGGTTTTTTGGTAAAATGTGTCGAATGAATTTTACAAGAATATCCCTAAATCAGGGTTACTGAAACTTCTAAATATTTATAACAAAATTCTAGAGCAGGAGACTTTTCCTGAAACCTGGACTACATCTCGACTCCATCTCATATTTAAAAAAGGAGACAGAAATAACCCTCATAACTACAGGGGCATTGCCCTCCTAAATAATGTGGCGAAACTGCTCACTACAACCCTGTCAAGAAGAATTCTGAATTGGACTGAAACTGAAAACCAAACTGTTCTTCTCCTATAATCTTTTCAAAGGAACAAGGGTTGCAGGGAAGCAATTTTTGTTCTCCAAGCTAAAGGTCGGGATTGGTGTCCGTCTAAAAAATCGCAAAATGAATATAAAAATAAAATTTCATTAATGAAAACCCAGCCTATGTATTTGCAGTCTAACCCTAGCAGTTTAAAACATTCTAAAAAAATAAGATCCTTGTGATTATTTTATTTATTTTTATTTAAGAAAAGTTATTATTTTCTCAAATGAGGATTTTCAAAAAATTTCAAAACGTATAGAAATTAGTCTAAACATAATTTTTAAGGCTGAGCCGATTTCCACTGAATTCCTTTCAATAACCGAAGAATCATAGTCAGCGTTGAATCATAAATAACTTCCCTTCGTTTTTATCTGCGTTTATATTATAAATATAAAAAATAATTCTGGCTTGTTTAAGAGAAATGACGTCCATTTGTTTCCATGTGTATTTGTTTGTTATATTGTTATATTTACGTCCATATGTATTAATTCCGAATAATAAAACAAATAAATATATTATTATTATACGTATTAAATAATTTATGTTTTTTTTTTATTAATTTTCTTTCCAAGTGAAATATTAGACTTTTCTATAAATCAGGTCTTAAATGACTAACTTTTTTATTCATTGCGATTGTATTTAATCTCTCCGTTTGTAGTTACAATATTGGCTTTGAATATGAGTGCTGAATTTATGACTCGAACTGTAAAGAGTCATATTCTTTCACTTATTCTCATCTTTTCTGCTGTTAATTAATTAATTTTGAAGTGGAAATTATACAAAAAGCGATTCTTTTGGGTTTTCCACAGCTGACGACTGCTCATTTTCTATCCAAATAAAGACTTCTTATGCACTGAAAGCGAAACCACCATCCGACTGTGAAAGAGAGTGAAAAGGGTGTTCTCCACCCCCGATAAAAGGATGAAAAAGGTTGGCGCTGCATATAAGAGAAGGGGGTCAAAGGTCGGGACATTATGAAAGTATCAAAGACAGACAATTGAGGAGATAAAAGGTGGTGAATTGGCTATTACCCAGGGGATGAAATCACTCACACGTCCTATCTCCCCGTCATAAACCTTTCTTTAATCTTCCCTCATCTCCGCGCCCAACCCTCGCCCCCCCAGCAACGCGCCTACCCACTGCCCATCCACAACTATGAATTAAGAATTTGGGGAAATTTCTCCAGGGACGGGAGAACCGGGAGAAGTGGAAATTGTTCGATTCCTCGGTCCCTCAGCAACTGTCTTAGTCGGCATTAAATAAAAATCTCGATTCTTCATTTCTGTTCTTCGTCCGGCCAATCTAATTTTTCCGGGAATAAAAGAGAACTTTCCGGAGGAAAACAATTTCCCAATTCCATCTTTTGAAAAAATCATTTTTCCCATTTTCCTTGAGCTTTCGGCCGAGGACGTTCCGTCGTGTCAGCAGACAAGAGTTCCTTAAGCGGTGACAGGCGAAAGCCGAAGGAAAGTCCGTTGCCGGCGGAAATAAAAGCAGAAGGGATAAAAGCATTCGGATAAGAAGAAAGCGAGGGTGAGAGATGTTAAAAAATTATAAAAGGGTGAGAAGGGAGAAGGAAGGGATGAGAGCCGGGGTTGTATTTGTAATGCGGTTGAGACGTTTGATGCATTTCCCCGGAGACGTTTAGCGACGTTTAGCGTCGTAAAGCGCCCTTTGTCATTCACTTTACATTTCAATGACTTTTCGCCGTTTTGAGCGCTTTATTATTTTAATATCAGAAAGAATCCTCTCTTTTTTTCTTCTTTCCCCTCTCCCCTCTCCCCTCCGCATTAACCTCTCCTTTCCACTTCCTTTGTTTCCGCCCGTTCGTGTGTTCAACCTCCAACACAAAGAATAACGGCCAAAGGAAAACGAGCGAGGAAACAAATTTTTAATGCCCCCCGGAAAATTAAAAAAAAATGGCTGTCATATTTCACCTCCTTCACGGAGAGATACGGCGGGGGGGGGGGGGCAACAGGAAGGAGAGCCCTGCAGGAGAGCCAAATGGCGGCTGAGGGCGTTCCCGGGGGACACGGGGCTTCTGTCGCGTCGAGATGTAAAAAGATGAATAAGGACCATCCTTCATCTCGTGTCAAACTTTCTCCTTTCTTCTGGAAACTTTCTTTTAATCTCGCTGAGTCCTTACACTGAGTTATAGATTAGTCTCTCGACTTTCATCAGTTTTCCGGAAGGAGTTTCTTTTTTAAATAAATGTAATTTTCTCTTTTTCCTTCATTTTCTCCTATTTTTCTTTTTGTGATTTTATTTTTAAATACGCCCATATATATAATACAAACGTTTGGATTAGACTGCTGACGAATTTTGTTTTCTATCTCTTGTTTTGTTTTTGGTGCTTTTTTCTTTGTTTTTGTGCTTTTTTTTGAAAAAATATATCACAACTGTAGCATAATTTTTTCAAAATTTTTTTTTAATCAAAAATATATTTAAAAAAATGGCAGCTAATTCAAATTTCCCATTAATTGGGGGTGACCTAAATAATAATCTCTTTTCCATGAAATACCAATAATGTCGTCTGTTTCTCTCCGCTGTGCACCTGTTTTGCACCCTTTTGTCTTCTATCATGAGACGTCAGTCTGTTCTCCATCCCCCAAAGAGAGGAGGGAGGAGAACTAATTGGAAAAACAAAGAAACAAACATGCAAACGATCAATCGTTTGTTAATTTGCAGTTTTGTCCTCCGGGGGGCAAACGTTCCTCCCTTATCGAAGGGTTGCATCTTCCCCCTCCCCTCGGCCACCCAAACCTTCTGCCAGATGCAGGGGAAGGTGCCTCGTCGAGACAACATCTGTTGGCGCCCATCGGCCGAAGAAAGGCCTTCGGGGCAGAACAACACGTAAAAGGCAAATTAGGCTGCGCATGGGCATCCGAGGAAGGCTTCGACACGCGATCCCGTTTTATCGAATTATGAAAGGCCTTCGGGCTGCTCCAGTTATTAGGATTAGCTAACCTTTTATTGTCATTTTATAAATTGAGGTTTAGCCTTAAATTTTCTCGCCCTCCGTCCCGAGCACGAACGCGCCTTTTCAATCCGAAACGTCTTCGGTGGAGGGAAATTTATTTTGCGTCACTGAGAATGATTTCCGTTTCCTGCAAACCTAATTATCCTCCATTTTGTCGTTGGAAATCCATTTGTTTTGCTTTGTTCGGTGTCAAAGGTCAGCCTCCATTCCGCCTTTTCTCTTCAGGACAAATGCTTTCGGCTATTGAAAATGTCGTTTTCACATCTTTCCAATCCTTCCGGGAAAACCCACCCTTTTCCCATTTTCTCTCTCATTTTCCCCCTTCCTTCTCTCCTCTTGCAACCGTCCAACGGAAACCGCTTCCAGCAGACCTTCCATCTTCCAAAATGAGAAGCGACCGTTTATGCATTTTGCAGTCTTAATTCTGCGCTGACGTTGTCCACTTTACCATTTATACTTTCCCTTTGCGGGAAGCGTTGCATTCGAGCCAAACTTTCGGACTGGAAATGGCGCCCTCATCTCGAATCGGGGTTGCCATTGCCGTTGCCAGCGAAGGAGTTCAAAAAAGGATCGATGCATTCCGGGCATTCAGGTACGGTTTGTTGCCCCTTTTGGCCGAACTCCTCAGCCGGAAGTGGCACAAAGAGAAAAAGGATGCGCTGAGAATGTTTTTTTTTATATATGTATTTTACCCATAAGGAAATGATGTTTTTGTGTGTTTTGACATTTTTTTCTTCTGCTTAAAATTCTTTGAGATTTTTGAAATTTGAAGTTCTGAGTGCTGACTTTTCGGGAAAAGCCGCTTTGAAGATAATTCAAAGAGAAAAACATTATTCTTCTGTAATATTTGACTGCTTATTATCATTAAAATCATCAATAAATTATATATTTTATTTATATATTAATAATCAATTATTAAATTTTTATAATTAACTAATAACATAATAAATAAAAAATATAAATAATAAAAGTATAAAATAAATAAATAAATATATAATAATAAAAAGCTTATAAAGTAATATATACAATATTTTAAAATTAATACTGTATATTTTAATTTATTATGATTTATTTAAATATTGAAAAAAATTCTCAAAATGATATTAAAAACTTTTATCTTTAACGGAAAAGCAGATTAGTTGAAATCAAAGAAAGATAAAATGCAGTATATATCAGCGTATAAAGTATAATTTATTAGAAAATAGTATAAAGTCCCAAGAAAGGGATGGCAGTGAGGGGTTACAACGGAAAATCAAAAAAACCGATTAAAAAAAGCATATTTTCCTCAAATTACACATTTCCTGGGGCATTAAATTAAAAAAGTTAATTTGTGCTGACAAAAAAGGAAAAATTGGTGGTTAATGGCTCGTTTGTTTGTTAAACGGTTTTTTTCGTTTAATTTTTTTTTTCTGGGCTGAAAACATCGCTGCGGCTGAGTTTCAATTTGAGTAATTGCAGGGTGAGTTTTCTGTTGCCACGAAACTTTTTCCTCTCTTTCCACGTAATTATTCCACCACCCGAGGAAACCAGCCACGACGAATTAGGGTGAATTAACATTTTATTAAATATCAAAGGAAATTATACGAAAGGGGAAAAGTCTCTTTGCTTTTTGGCCATCGGATCATTTTCTGTCTCGAAACTTTCACAGATATTTTACTTAGAAATTTTCTCTTTATCAATAATTATTTACAAACGCAAAAAATATAATGACTACTTAATAAATAAATAGGCTTAATTTTTTAACATATATTACTGCATTTAAAAATTTTTGTATACTTACTTTTAATTTACTATAATTTAACTGTAATTACTGTATTTAATTAATTTAAATATTTACGGTAATTTAATACTACATTTTAAAGTTACTGTATTTTTTTAATGTGTATGTGTTAATATGTGTTACCCGTTTTTTTGAGTTTTCTGCAATTGCTGACGGTTGTCGTGTAAATAAGTATAAATATTGTTTAGGATAAAATTGTAAGTGTGGTTGTCTATTTTTTTTTTTCTTCCAAAAGCTTCAGATTGAACTGACTCTTTTAGGAAGTGTAAACTCTGTGAAGTCCTAAAAACAATGTCGGAGTTTCCACGAGTTTCCGTCCGTCCCAATTCCCTGCCCCTTTTCGTTTTACATGAGACAATAGTCCGATCCGTATCAAACAATGCGTTGCATGTCTCTCTTTTTCTCAGTTTCAATTTCCCGCTTTCAGTCAAATTATCTCATTTTGACTTCCTCGAGTGAGCACGAAAAACCTTTTTCCTCTCCCGGCTAATAGCACCCCTCTTCGAGCGTTGATCCTTCTCAACCCCGATCGCCTCCCCGATAAAGGAATCCATTTCAATTTTGCACGATAAATTCCGTGCTAACCATTCTAAGGGTGGTCGACGCTTTCTGCTTCCACGTCGCTTTACTGCCTTCGCCGTTCCCAAACACCTCAAATAAAACAACTCCCGCTCGAATTGATCTTAAACGGCGCCGATCCGCAGCCCGGGGGAACACCCTTACAAGACCCTGCCCTCCCCAAGGAACGCCCTCTCCGCGCCGCCATCTTACGAGTCCCCCACCGCCTTTTATGTCCGGCGCTAACTTTCAGTGATAAAATGAGTTTTTATTTAACACTTATGACGGACATTCGCTTCGCCAAAAATTAAATTCGGATGTGCTTTTATGCGACTACAAATCATGGCTCTCTTGCTGTCCGAGCAGGGGTGAGCACTCGCGCAACGCTTTCACAGCCTTAAGTCACGACGAAGGTTAGCAACTTTTCTTTTGCGAAGGTTAGCAGCGGTTTCTTTTTGATCTCACGTTGTCGTGGGAGAAAGAGGGAAGAAAGAGGGGAGAAAGAGGGGAGAAAACTGTCCCTGCACACAACAAAACGAGCTCCAATTCCGAGCGGAGCGCCAACTTCGTGTCAGAAGACAAAGTGTTAGGCTTTATGAGTTCGTGGGTTCGGTTCCCGATAAAACGGAAATCACGAAACAACAGGTTTCTACTTATCGCCCTATCTAAACAAATTAACTTGTCAATCCCAATTCCCGGAACCGGAAACAGAAAAAGTTTCTACCGATCCTTATCGAAAAGGAAAATTGTCCGATCCCAAGCGCCACGACCATGGCAGATCGCCTTCGCGGGCTTCTTAATGGGGAGCAGTAAATCACTGGGGTCAGGGGTGAACATCCAATAAACAAACGGCGTCGCCTTTGAAGGTGCGAGTGCCGCCAAGGTGAGGTGGCGAGGGGAGCCAAAGGAAGAGGTTGCGGGGACATAAACAAAGGAAAGGGAAGGAAAAGCGGTGGGGAGCGGACATTTGGGGTTTTTCGAGATCGAAATGGCACCGATTTGAGAGTGAGCGCTTCTAAATTTGGTCTCCTCTGCCTTTCACCCTGGTTAGGTTTTTTCGCGGGTTCTTTATGTCTTCTGACGGACAAACGCATCACGAAGAAATGGATTTCACACGCATGCGCGCTACAAACAATACCGGCAAATTAAAGCACTTTAGCAACTTTCCATAAAGGGGAGATGAGGTTTTGCCTTTTGCTCGGAAGAACTGTGGAAGATGGAAGAGGACCGAAGCGTTGCGCAACCGTGACATTAGTGCCCGCTCGAATGTGCTGTTGCCCACTCGCATTATTCCTTTCAGATTTACTGTACTTCCGTCCCTTCGACTTCCAAATCCTTCGCTTCTTCCATTTCGCAACGCCAAACTAATGATAAAATTCAGTGCAAAAGCACCATTTCTGTTTCTTCACAGTCTGTCTTCTGTGATTCATATTATTTTTTATGTATTTTTATTTCACATTCTTAGATAATGCATCGTTGCCTTTTTTCTAACGTTAGATGGTCAAAATGACTGCTCACTTAAAATAACAAAAAATTGTTTGAGATATTTGCGATCTTCAAAATCGTTATTTTTACTAAAAAAAGGAGAAATTCAGAGAAAAAAGTTAAAAAGAAATAGAAAACACGGAGAAAAGAGTTAAACAAAAAATGTATAAAAAGAAAGGAAAAATAATAAAATGTGACAATCTATAAGAATTACTGCTTACCATTACATTAATCAAATTAATAGAATACTGTATAGATTGTATTATTTATGTAATCTGAAAATATATTTCAGTCAAAAGTGAAAATTGAACAGAAAAAGCGGTCATTTTGACCACTCTTAACCCTTCTAATGCTAAAACAGCAGATTGTGTTAATTTCCTCATCGAATTAATATTTTTCTGTGCTGTCAACGTCTTGAAATTCCACAGACACTTCCTTATTCAAAGGAACTCCTCTGGGGGCAGCAGGTGGACCAGGAACGAAAAATCTCTTCTGCCTGACTGTCTGACCTCTGCCTCGTAAAATAATCGCCAGTCTACGATTAATGGCGAAGCCCCCGTTTGGTGCGACTCCCAAACGAATTCCTCCTCTTATCGAAAACTATTATCTAAACGTTTTTAATATTATAAAATTAATTAAATTATACTGAAAGCGGTTATTTATGGGCGAGTTTAATGAGAAGCCGGCCGATGATGGAGGAGAAGGCTGGGAGGAGCACAAGCGGAGTTTAAAATTGTCACCCCGTGCAGCGGCAGCATTTTTACCTGCAGCAGATTCGTCGCTGTAGCAAATGGGTGGAGTCCCACTGCTGTGACATCTCCCCAATGCGTTTTGCCTTTTGGCCGAGTGTCGCAGGCCCTTTCGCGCATGCCCCTCACCCGCGTCGCTGCTTTCTTTTCCCACTCAGTTGGTGACACTTCCAACCCTTTCGCTCTCCTTCGCGCACCCGACGTTTCCCCTATCGTCGTCTTTTCCTTCAGTTCCAATGCGACGGCGACAGAAAAATTGTTGGCGGCACTTGTTGAGCTTCTTTTCGAACAGAGGCCTTGTCAAGTCCTCCTTGGCCTCTTCTTGTGTCCATTTTGTGCATTGGGTTTCCCTTGTCTTCTGATATGTCTTTCTTCATTCAGATGTTTGCTTATATATATAATACACATTTAGCAGTTAATATAATTTTCATACAAATAGTTTTTGAACTTCTCGAAAATCCAAAATAATTCCGAGTTAGCTGTCAATATAATATAATCAATTTACGAGCGTAAAGGGTTAATATTTATTGCATTGAATTCTCGGGCAAGTGGACGCTTTCTAATCGTGGTTTGCCTGCCTTTCTGTGTTTCGGTTGATTTTCGTGATGCCGGAACTTGGCCTTAGACCTGGTTCACAGATTTCTTACTTTTGCAGGTTTTCTAGATAAAGTGTTTCACGTTTCTCGCTGAACTCCCAGTAAAAGGTTCTTTGAAATAATGCATTTCATGTGAAATTTAAAACGAGGTATCGGGAGAAGGGCGTGCGAAGTTGGAGATAGTTATCTGTTTCTCATTCAGCGTGTTCGCCTCAACTTCTCTGCTTTCCCCTTTCCTTCGCATTTTTGCTTCAGAAAGCAGAAGAGAAGACATTCGGCCAATAATCACTTGCTATGAACCTCTTGCAGAATAATTCACGAAACTATTAATTCATATAATATTAATATCTTTCTAATAAATTACTATTTACAATTTACTTTTTATTACTATTGTTAATACTATTATTACTGCTCTCCCACTGGGATAAATAGAAAAGGAAAATCAAAAAACTTTTATTGTATTATAACATTATTTATTATTTTTATTCCATTATTAATTTTTTATTTGATTACTTTAATAATTATTCACTATTTATAACAACATTTATTGCACTGAGAGCGCAAAAATTTTTTTAAAGGGAAAAGAAGTTTTGAGTCAAGTGATGGAAAGGCACAGAATTGAAGGAAAGAAAGGAGAAGGCATTCAGAAAATGGGGGAAGGTGAGCAAATGAGTCAGAAGACGAGAGGAAATCTCTGAATGACAAATCCATGTGAAACCCTGTAATTAAAATTATCAGAAAGACGTGGATCTCAAAATGATAAACACGAAAAACGTTAAACGAAAAGAATAAGCCACGCCCACCAGGTTGAAGTTAATGGGCAGTCAAGTCACACGATAAAAGACAATCAAGCCAGTTCTTCTGCCACGACATGTCCAGCTCCGGCAACGAGGAATGTTGTTTAAACGTGACCACAAAAGTCCTCCCCCCGGATAATTGCTCCATTCTGCGCTTCACACTCGTTTCCATACATTGTCTCCCCGATAGGAGATCAAAATTCTCATCATTTTCAATATGGTTCTACCTCTTCCCCGCCCTCCTCCCGCGCCCCACCCGCGCCTCTTCAAACTAGTCTGACGGGTCTGCTCGTGAGAATTGAACAGAATGTCCAAACGGCCAACAGGGAGTAATTAAATGAGGTTTCTTCATGATATGGAACAGCCTCTGTTCTCTGCCCTCTCCCCCCAGCGTCGCCGCTTTCCTCCAAAGCCCCAACAACTCACAACCCTTACAGTCTTCTTCTGTAAACGCATAACACAACACTCCGCTCTGTTTCTGCTTCCACTTCATTTAATGCTCTCTGCGTGGCCGACCTTTTCATTATTTAGAAGAAGAAATGGAATTGTTGGAATTGTTCCCCCGCCATGTGCAGGTCTCGAGATTATCTAATTAAGGTGAGCAAAGGCAGAAGACGCGATGGGTGTTGCCTTTGAGTGACGCAAATCGAGAATGAGGAGGTCGTGATTTTGTCCAGCCCTAATTGCTCGAGTCGCGAAAGAAAAGAAAATGTTTGAGGTATCATGCGGGTTATACGCCTTTTCGTGAACTCTCCTTCACGACTGCTTCTTGCTCAAAAACACGAGCAATCAAACCAAGAACACTATTAACATTCTCACGAGAAGCCATTTTGGAATGACTTGCCGGCTGGTCTTTAAGACCCCGACGAGGGTACTCCCTCTTCTTCTTCTGGTAATAACTCTCCGCCATCATGAGCTCCTCTGCTGGTCGTCTCTTCTTCCCAGGAGACGAGAAGACACCCGACCAGACAAAACCAAGACCCGCCATTTTTTTTTGAGTCACCTAATTCCCCGAAACTGTAATTTTCAAGTCATTAATTATTTTCCCTTAAATATTTTTCTCTTTTTTTAATTTAAATTGTCCTTTTTAATTTGGATAATTATTACCTGCGCTAAGCGAGTCATTTTTCCATGGTCACACCCCTCAGACTGATACGGCATGTCTAAGGGTTGATTTCCTTTTTTATGACAAGGGTTCTTCTCATAATTACCTGAGAGGAAGGAAGAATTGACAGAGAGAGAAACGCTTGGAAATACATCAAAGAAAGAATCTCCAATTCCCCGGGGTTAATTTCCACTTCCGATTTGGTCGTGAAAAGGTTTCTTCTTTTCTTCTTCGTTTGCTTCTTTCTTCAGCTCTGTCTGTTGCCCGGTTTCCTTTTCCCACCAAACTACCAAAGAATAGATTTTTTCTTTTCAGCAGATAAATCTTCTCTTCTGATAACTTCCTATTTTATATTTTTGGGGGTTTCTATTTATATTATTATTGTAATAGATAAATATTAGATATTTTATATATATATATTATACACATACAGATATAATAATATGATGGAAATATAATACTGTAATTTGATATAATTTAGGTGAGTGTTGTCATTGCGAAAAGAAATAAGTCAAATTAATTTGTATTTTTTTATGTTCTCTGTTTTGTGTTATATTTTTATATAAACAAGTATTTAATATTTAGCTTATTAAGTTTTACTATTTATGAGTTTATTTATTTATTTTTTATTTGTGCATCAGTTTCTCATATTCAAACCGTTGCCATTTTGTTTCCTTCTTTATTGAATTGTGTTCTGATCCTGGCCATGGTCGATGCAAGAGTTAAATCTATATTATATTATTATTTTATTATTCGTATTGTGAGCGCTGTCGAGCTGAGAGAGTCCACTGGAGATAAGACAAAATATTTTTTTGTATCTGACTTCCGACAGCGAAGGAAAAGGGAACCGTCGCGTGCTTTCAACCGTCTAATTTCATTCGCCATTTAAAATTTTTCTCATCTGCTTATTACCCACCCTCCCTTTTTTCTCCTTCAAACACTGAATTAATAAAATTACCTTTTTTAAATTCTACTTTTTTGCTTTCTCCGCGAAATTTAAAAATTAAAACTTTCAACTGGAATCCTTCATGAATTTTTCATGGCTTCCGAAGAAGAGACGCTCCCTTCCGCCCTTTCCATCCGGCAGAAGACAACGGTACCTGAAACTCCCTCCCCGGGGCGAACAACCCTTCCCAACAACACCTGAGATCCTCCGCCTTCTCCGAAGGAAATCCGTTACTCTCCCCAAGGCAACCCGAAGATTTCTCCGAAGGGGCCCTTTAAGGAGACCGTGGCGAAGACAGGAAGCCTCAACACCGCCAAACGCGGCGGATGTAGGCCAATTTTCAGTTAGGGCCAAAAGAAATGAAAAATTATCTAATCTCGCGGTCGTGAATTACCAAAAGCGTTTTGTCCCACCGGGGCAGTACAGGAGGAAGGTACGTAATCAGATCACAATTTGCTCGTCCATCACTTTCGGAACCGGCCCCGGTCCATTTAAGGTTCGAATCGAGATTAGCGTTTGGGAGAGAGAGAGAGAGAGAGAGAGAGGGAGGGAGATGGAAGGAGAGGGAGGGGAGGGATTCGCGATGCCCAGGAGATGAAGAAAAGATTTAATTTTTCCCCGGTTTTGAGCGAAAATAAAAGGAATTTATACAAGGTTATAATTAATAACAAAAAAGGTATAAGTTTGTCTGAGGCATTCGGAAACGTACCTGAAATGTCACGAAGGGAAGTTGATTATAGTTTAGACTCGAAACGGTTGACCTCCAGGTCAGAACCGGCAGATTCTTCATTCTCCATATTTTTTGTGGTGTTCCCTCCCCGGTTGACTGGGAGAGAAGATAATTGGTTAATTGTTCTGCTTTTGTCTTTCCCTCGTCTTCTCCTGACACGAGTTCTTCTCTTGGCAGATGTTGCTGCCTTTAGGGCTTTCGAGTATCGAATTTCACACTTTGAGACTTTGCACAAGTGTTGTCCATTTAATTCAGGCAATTAAAAGCTTGAAAAGTGTAAGTGTCCGCAAGCGAGCAAAAAATATGGTAATTTCTTTCTGTTAAAGATGTTTTTTTATTTCTTTCTTTTTTTCAAAGATATTTTCTCCCCACAAAAATGGCTCTGACAGTACAGTGTAACTCATAAATGTCTCTAAAAGTCATGTGTAACTGAAAATTAACTTTAAAGTTGAAGTGTAAACACCAGAGAGCTCTAAAAATTTAGTGTAACTCAAAAATGTCTTTTAACGGTTGAGTGAAAACTGAAAAAATTAGTCTAAAAATTTGGTGTAACTGAGAAATAGATGCAAAGGTTTCAGCAGAGGAAACACAGGTCGCCATTTTAATTCGAAGAAATGCATAAATGCGTAAGTGGCAAAGCCACCCTCTAAAGGGGCGAAATGTCACCCTGAGGTGACCGTTGCAAAGGAAAGGAAGAAAACGGAGGGAGAAAAAAAACAATGCGAGAATTTCAATAAGAATCTTTTCATTTTATTTTCATTTTAAGTACATTAAACGATGAAATTTTTTATCTAATTAAAAAAAATTTCAACAGTTGCCAAAGCGAAAAACAGAGCAGACGACTTTGAATTTTCTCGGTTCGGCCGTCGCCTGACGAGTAGACAAAAACGAAACCACTTTCTAAAGTCTTCCTCACTCTAGGTGACAGATAATTTTGTTTATAAACCATAAATTAAATGAAAGTTTATTTATTTATTTATTGTATACACAAGGAAATTTATCACAATTATTTTTTTTTATGTTTTCCAATTTTATTTTGAAAAAAACTTAGACTCTACTTTACACGAGTTCCCTTACAAAACGGGAAACTATTTATATTATTTATATATATATTATATATAACAAAAGCAACTGAGCCATATAAAGAATGATAATATTTACAATGAGGAGATGGGGCGGTCAAATGCTGAACTGTTCAAGCGAATTTCCTTTATACACACACGATTAGAAAATTAAGCACATTCAATGGAAAATTACACAAATTTTACTTTATTGCACCTAATAGGCATGTGTTTCTTCTCTATTTATTTATTTATTTTAATATTAAAAACATACTGGGTCAGCGAGTGCCTAAAACCTATCACAGTAAAACAAAAGGATCTGGGATAAAGGAAAGAAGGCTTCAGGCTTTCACGGCCACTGAGGTTTCCACTCTGTGGTCACAAATTTTCCGTTTCCAAAGCCGAAAACTCCCCGTTGTCTCACGGTATTGTCACACTGTGTGACACCACTCCACATTTTGGCTGCGGGGAAACCGTCACTCAGTTGTCACAGTTGTCACAGTTGTCACAGTGTCGCGGAAACAACGCACTCTGCTCTTTCCTTTAAAGAACGTCTCAGTGGAATATTTACCTTTGTTTATTTTAATAGAAATAAAGCGTATAAATAAATAAATTAATAGTTTTGGAGCTGCAGAGAGTTGTGGAGCGTTGCTGGGAAAGCCTGACAGTCTTCCGTCCCTTCGCGGCCGTCCGGGGCGTTGAGACACCAACTAAATGTTTCTCCTCCCTCCGTCCATCCTCCGTCCATCTGTGCCCCCATTCACCACCAAATCGGGGGGACCGGAAACCCCGGCTGCGGCACAGCGAACGCCACACCGTTGCCACTTCGTCACGAGCCGTACTCCGAGGACGCGCTGCCCCTCCTCTGGGCAGAGCCCTCCACGTGCTTCTCGCAATGAGCGTTCCTCTTGGTGCGCGATGTGAACACTTTGAGACACCCCGCCACGGTACACTTGAACAACTCGGAGGCGTGCGTCTGTTCGTAATGTTCCTTGAGGGAGCCCCCGTCGGGGAAGGGTTTGGTGCAGTATTTGCAGGGGAGCAGGCCCTCCCTGTCGGGGGTGGGGATGTCGAAGTCGACGCTGAGGGCGGGGGAGGCGGGCGGGGGCGGGGAGTTGGGGGAGGTGGAGCCCGACTTGCGGTCCATGCCGTTGGGGAGGAAGGGGTGCGCGGGGAAGTTGAGGGCGGGGAAGGCGAGGGAGGGGAAGGGGAGGTGGGAGAGCATCCGTTCTCCGTTGAGGAGGGTGTCGGGGAGGGGGAGGTGGGGGTGGTTCTTGAAGGCGTCGTAGTTGAGGGGCAGGGACTGGGACTCGGAGTAGAGGCGGGAGAGGAAGTCGTTGTGGAAGGCGGCGTTAGCGGAGAAGGGTCCTTTGTCCCAAATGCTGGCGACTTTGTCCGACGTGGTCGACAGGAGCTTCCGGTGGAGGTTTAAATTCGCACTATGACGATCTCTGCTCCGTTTTGACGGGAACGCCGCATTACACCCTTCAATAGAACATTTATGCATTAGTTTCAAGTGAACGTTTTGGTAGTGAGTTTTCACACCAAAGTGGTTCTGGAAAATCTTTCCACAGGCTGTACACTTACGGGGGTTATCTTTGTCAAGGGGGACATCTACACCTAAAAAACCATTCTCTAGAGAAAATATACCTTCGCTATTCTCATCTCCCGGAGATTCTGGCCCGTTGGAGGCGGTCGACGACTGAGATTTCGCAGGGCTCAGCTGACCCCCGGCCGGGAATCCTCCGAAATGCTCCCCTTCACTCCCTTTGCTCTCCCCGAACCGCCCCTGGGACAAGCTCTCCAGGTGCCTCAGGGGGTTCGACCCCTCCTGCTCGCGCAGAGGACTCTTCTTCCTCCCGTCCTCTGCCTCCTCCTCCACCCTCCCTTCCTTCGGCTTCTCCTCGGGGTCGTTCTTCGACTCCTCCTCTTCCGGCTTCTTCTCCGACTCCTTCTGCGGCTCCTCGCCTCTGGTCGCCTCCTCTTTGCTCGACCCGAAGAGGGTCTCCTGCTCGTGGGAGCCCTCCCCGTCCGTCGACATGCCGTCGTCGTGGGAGCTCCTCACGGGGATGGCGCATCTGGTGGGGTTCTGGTTCTTCCTCTTCCGCCCCCTCCTCGGCTTGGCGGGCTCCCCCGCGCTCCCGTCCACGACGGTCTCCTCCTTCAGACTTTGATTATCCACAACGCTGAGGGAGTCCTCGTTGCTGTCGACGTTGCTGGCCAGGTCGTCCATGTCGGAGACGGACATCTTGATCCTCTTGGAGGCGACCTCCTCGTCGTTCTTCTCGTTGGGCTCCTCCATCTCCTGGTCCTGCTCGTCGTCGCCGACGACCACGATGCCCTCGTAGTCCTCCTCGTCGTCCATGTCGTCGAACTGGTTGTTGGTGTTCGGGCCGACCCCGTCGTCGGAGGACTGGTTCGTGCTCGAATTGAACTCCGCTCTCCTGTCGTCGTACTTGTTGAGGGTGAGGTCTAAGCTTTGCTTTAAGTCTAAGGCGGAGGCTTGGTGCCTGAGATCTGGTGGCGGGGTGAGGAGGGGAAAGGCTCCGAAAGACAGCGGATTGAGTCCTCCTCCGGGGAGAGAGAGAGCTCCATGCGGTGGGATCAGAATCGGGTGAGACTGAGAACTCCTTCCGTCGTGGGGGGATATCTTCCTCCTGAGATGCGGGGAGTGGAGTTTGGGGTTGGGGTTGGCGCTGTGGCGGTTCCTCGACCGCCTGGAGCTGAACATCATGTTGCAGCCCTCGACGGTGCATTTGTGCATCTCCCGCAGGTGCACCGCGGAGAAGTGTATCTTGAGCGCTCCCTTATCGCAGAAGGTCTTGAGGCAGACGTTGCACTGCACCCTCTTCTTGCCGGTGGCGGGGTTGATCAGCTGCGTGCCCAGATTGAGGGGAAGGGCCGAGGACGACCCCCACGCTCTCTTTATCGGAGAAACGCCCTTTCGCTGATGATTTGCTTTCTTTATTTGTTTGTTCGCGCCGTCGCGGCTCAGATTCAAAGCGCTGTATGCATTCTCCTCGTCCTCGTCGTCCTCCTCCGAGCCGAACTCGCTGTTCGCCCCCTTTTCGGCCTTGATGGACGGAGATTTGCTTTCTGCTCCACCGGAAGATGGCACCAGGCCCGTGAACGACGAGGCGACCAAGTTGGCTGCAGACAGCGGGTTCGTCGACAGCCCCGAGTGACTCAGGTTCACGGGCGCTGCAGAACTCGTCGAGGAGGGGAGAGGGAGGGGAGGCGGCAGGTGCCAGGTAGGACTCGTTACGTTTGCAGAAGGACTAGTCTCGGAGGTCTCTGAGGCCCTCCTCCTTCCCGACTCGTTCGACGGGAACGGACTCGATCCAGCCACTTTCCGGAAGTCGAAGGGCTGCATGCTCTGCAGCCTGTTCAGGGGCGACACGCTGAGAGGACTCGAGTTGAGGCTCGCGGGCGGGGAGGAACCTGTGCAGGTAGGGCCGTTCTGCGGAGGCAGCTTCAGCAGATTCAAGGGAGACTGTTTCTGGAGCGGACTAGGAGGAGCCGGGGAGGGTCTCGTCGAGGGAGGCGGATGGGCGTGCGGGGGGGAAAGTCTTCGGGGAGGGGATATAGTCCGGCTCCGGGTCCTGTCGTCCCGATGAGTTTTGTTGCGGTCGTCCATCGCCTGCGCGACCTCCAGCTTGGGGGGCTTCAACCCGGACTTCTCCATCGCCTTCTTCAGGTCGGACTCGACCTTCATCTGGTGCTGCATTTGCAAGTGTCTCTCCCGGTCCTTGTCCCGGTCGGAGGACACTCGCTCCCTGTCTCTTTCGTTGGAGAGGGTGGAAGCGAGTGCGGCCGCTTGGTCGGCCTGAGCGAGGAGTAACTGTTGAGTGATGGCTCTCGTTTCGCCAAATCTGAGGAACTGTTGAAGTACCAGGGGTTCTTCTTCGGGACTGCAAATGTTCCACCTCTCGAGGACGGGGCCGTGGGGCTCCTGAAACAAAAGGAAGACGGACATGAAATCTCAGGAGGAGGAATAAATAATAAACCAGGCTCTCGACCTCAAAAAACATTATCTAATCCAGATTATCCGATTATTTAATCTCTTCGCTTGCCGGTAATTAGCGTTTGAGACCGTTTATTAGACCAGAGCTGACGCTTATTAAGTTCGACATGCGATTCCTCCTAATTTACGTTCCTTCGGCTATTAATTGACGGAAATTTCATTAATTCGTGCTAATGAAAAATGAAGTACCGGCCGAGCAGGCGGTGGTCACTTTCTCCGTGTCCTCCCCTGGCCACCCTCGCCCCGGGCGGAGGGCGGCGGCGCAAATGCTCGAATGTCCATTGCGCTGAGTCAACACCGAAGGAATGGACCGATCCGCTCTATAAATAACCGAAATAAAAAATCTGTGTACAGAGTAAGTTGCTCGAGTTACAAAATGGCCGGGCCTCGCGCAGTGTCAACAATTTCTCATTGCGAATTCCTCCTCCCTCTCATCCGGCATTTGCATGCCGACTTGGAGTGGTTTGGCCGAATGATGCCGCAAAATCCCTCAAGTATTTGTCTACTCCCGTCCAAGAGCTCTCCTCGGTGCCTTTCACCACGTGTCTTCCCCCCAAGGTCGCCTCCTATCGACAATGAATCTTTCTTTTCTTTGTTTCGCCGGCTTCCTTCTGCTTTTCGTTTCCGTCTCACTGGAGCGGACGTTTCCCGGGAGAAACAAAAAGTTTCCCCAATTGGCATCAAGGGTCAATGATTAATGCCCCTCGGGATTCAGTCAACCCTTCGAGCACGCCCCACCGGATAACCCTAATTGAATTGCCGCTCCCGACGGCCCAGAGTCGGCCACAGCCGATGGGGTGGTGGCGGAGGGGTGGCCGACAGCCGGTAGCACCCCGTGCTAAATGCCTGTCGAGCGGGGACGATAATGATCGACTTTCATTCTCCCCGAGAATTGCCATAATCAAAGGAAAGGTGCGTTTATCATAATGACCGGTTCTCTGACTTAGGGGATGAAAATCTCCTGTCTTTCTCCCCCCGGGCCACCTTCTCTCGTTTTATTAGCAGCCATCCACCAAAATACATGCTATTACCGGCGGGAGATGTAATTTCATTTGAACCATTTCGGGTGGCGGTGACGGGAGTTCGTTCGTCTTCTGCCTCTAATTTCTCCTCTTAATTCTCCTCATTCTCGGAAACGGTTTTCGTGAACCCGTGAAATTGGTGTTTATCCTTCGATTAATTACGGTCGGGCTTGGACAGCCCTGGCTGCACCTGTGGTTTTTGGGACTTCGATCGAAAGGGTTATGCCCCGGCCCCTCCCACCGATCACCGCCCGTTTCCGCGAATTTACACTTTTATCAGCGGCTATTTACAAAAAACTCAGTGTAAATGACGTTCGCGAGCTTTAATTGAAAGTTAAATAATATAAATTAACGAATCCGGTGACTCATAATTAATTAAATCAGTATCGATCCTCATTATCATAGTTAAAGAAAAAATTAATTAAGCAACTTCTTAACATTCAGAACCGTTTCGAGAGCTTCCATCCGTTTCTCTCCAATTCCTTCTTCTTATTCTCAGAAATATACAATCTGCGAGGAGATACAATGAAAGGGGCTGGCCATCCCTTTCTGACATCTGTGGCCTCTCCTGCCGTGATTGAAAGGGTTGGACGGCGGTGATTTCGCCTCGAGAATCCGGAAAATTGTCCAAAGATCGAATCGAGGCAATTACAGCCATTGGAACCGCCAAATAAGGGAAAAATTAAACGTTGTGAGATTGTCAAAAGCCGAAATGATTTATGCAGAAAAAAGCAATATGGCGCCGTCGTCCCCGGTGCTTAGCTTACGAACAACCCCTTCTCGCCGCTCAAGGATTTTCGGAATCTACTGACAAACTATAATTTGGAATGTCGTCAAATGTTGAAATGATCTCATGGCTCAGGTAAGAGTCACGACCGCGTTTTCATTTTTAAAAACCTTTCAATTTTCTCATGTCAATACATGGGGAGAGGAGGAGGAAGGGAGGGGGCGAGGGGGCGAGGGGAAGGGCAGGTACAGAAATTCGATCGAGGTATAATGAACGACGGACGGAAAATCGTTTATGAAATGGCGGAAATTTGAAAAAAAAGTGGAAAAATTAACCGGAGTCACGTTTTTCGGATGGACCGAAATCTTTTAATGATCGATGCCGTGATCGGCTCCCAGGAGCTTACGAAGAGATTACCATCTCTTCGGGGAACCGCTTCGCTTCCTAATGACGAGGGCTTCCACTCGAAGGGGGGACCAATCAATGGACTTCGGCGGAAAGGGGAAGAAACCCAACAACTTCGCAGAAGGCCACCATTCTGGGGCGTGCGGTTAGGGTGGTTAGGGGAAAGTCTTGTCTGAGAGGGGTGGAAGAAATGCCAAGAGTGATCGGTGATTACAAATTTGGGTGAAATGCAAGAGAAAGAGAAAAGGAGATAGAAAAAAGCTAAGAAAAGAGAGAGCAAAATGAATGAAAAGGCAAAGGACAGTTGATTTCTCTTCCGCGTGAATCGGTCAGCGTTCGCTGAGAGGGGCAAATACTGTGACCTCTGTGTTGGGTTGGAGTGAAGAGGCAGAAGAAGAAGCGGAAGGGAGAGGGATGCGAGATGTGTGAAAGTGAGCAGAAAGACCGACTGGCCCACAAAAGAAACTCACCGCGGTGAGTATTTTGGTAGCAAACAAGTGTTTTCAATAAAAATGGTACTCGGCACTCATTGAACGTGTCCACTTGGCTTTATTCCTGTGTTGACCCCGTCACTCTCAGAGGAGAAAAGTTTTTCTTTCTCATTTCCGTTGCGCCATCTTCTCTTCAAAGTTCGATTGCAAATTAAACAAGGTTTTTTCCACTCCGCCGACACGTTTCCCTCCCGCCTCCCCGTCTTCCCTTATTTACCTCAATCAAGGACGAATGCGGATGTAGGTAAAATGACCGGAGGGTATTCCCGGGGGAGAACCCCTTTCCGCCCCTAATTCAATCAATCAATCAATCAATCAATGAAAGGGTTGAACGTCTTGAGAATTGATATCATCCCCTGTGTTTTCCACTTGTCTTTACTTAACGCGGACGTGACGTTTTGCCCCGACGTGAGCCCTTGAGACATCCGGGGCAACTTCCGGACGGAGGGAGCAAAAGCCAGTCTCTGAGAACGACGGCTAATTGTCCTGTTTGAGGAACGGTTAGTATAGCACAGGGAACGTAATTGGCCGGGATGTGAGAATGGAATCCGAGTGAGATCATAGGCGAGGATAGCGCACGTTAATTAAACGAGTTTGAAGACAGATTTAGTAATTAGACGCGGTCCAATGCGAGTCGTCCGCGTTGCCCCCGAAGGCCCCGGGGCCCGGGACCCTGGGATAATGATATTAAACGCTTCGGGCGGCGGGAAAGGTATAATTAGCCCCCGGCTTCCATGAGACACTGCCAGACGGACGTGTTCATGTTTTCGTGCCGTTTAATAGGCTATTATTTTAAATTTCATAATGTTAGGGACATCTTTTCAGCCTTTCTTCTCCTTCTCCTTCTCGTGTGGATAAAAAATTAAACACAGAGTAGTTTAAGCATTTCGATTATACGTTCAATCAAAAGCGTTTAAAGATGATGATATGGTTTATTTGATTACGTTCCTGCTTTCTGGGAACTCGAATCTCTACGGTAATTTCGGTCCTGGCCTTGTCCGCCATCTTCTGTCCCGAAACACCCCCTCCTGTGACGCAAAACACTTCTGCTTTTACGGTTTCCCATCTCTTAATTAATACGCGGAAAACTTTTCCACTGTCGTGGCAATAATTAAATACTAAATTGGACGAAACCTGTTTGTCGACAGCTAATTAAGCGAATGAGAGACGGTCCTTTAATGTCTTTATGTCTCCGCGGATTTCCACTTGTGAATCATTTTCTTCATCGCCGGGAAAACAAAGGGAAACAAAAGATGGAGAAAGAAAAACAAAGAACAGGCAAAGGAAAACAAAGGAAAGGCACAGGTAAACAAAAGAAAGACAAAGGAAAACAGCCAACTTTTACTCTCCTCAAAATATTGACCTTTGAAATATATCCGCTTTCCTATGAATTAATATTATATTTTTTTATCAAAATATTGTTGGTTGGCAATACTGTTTATTATCAGATGTAAACATTGGCGTTCCTTCAATTCGCGGGACTGGAAGGAGTTGAGGTGAAAGAGGATGACAGTTAGCACAGTCATATTTTCTCTTCCATTCCCCGATGATGTCAGTCAAAGCTTCCGCGCGGACCTGTGACATTCTTCGCCGATTACGAACTCTCTCCTTTTGGACGAAATTGACAAAAGGGCGTTACCTTCTGGGAATTGCCACACGATTGAGTTTTCTCACTAACACGGATGCTGACAACCGGCTCTCACACTCGGGAGACTTCGAAGGAAAAGGATTTTCTCGGGGCGTTCCCACCCAAAGGCCGTGACACGAATTTGCGGGGAATTTTCTCATGACGAGAGCTTTGACGGACTCAGGCGACATTTGAAACCGGCTCGAGAGGACGAGGAGGGGGAGAAGGCCGCAATTAATTCATTTTATAAGATCGATTAACCCTTTGCAACCTAAGTCAAACAGGCGACAAAACCCAACTTGAGTACTTTTCTTCTTACAGACAATCATAGGGGAATTTTTATATTAGCTTCTTCTTCTTCCTCCCTTTTCCCGGTTCATCCGGGGTCGGACCTTCAGGACACCCTGTCCTGGACTTTCGAGGAACCCCGGACAAATTAATTTCTGATTTTGTCCAGTCGTGTCACCCCCTGCTGCCCAACGAAGCATCTTCATCGTGGCGACTGTTCGTTATTAGCAGGGTATAAAAATATACAGCCAAGGAATTGTTTAAATCTAAAGTAACTCTGAGTTACTCGTCAATTTCCTCTTTGTTGCTCAGGAGTGCAAAGGGTTAAAATAATACCCATCCAGAAAAAGGGAGTATGAATGGGGTTCAGTTGTATTAAAATTTGCTCGCCATCAGCAATTAATACAGACATTACAGCGGCAAAGAACTGTATAATTTTTATAACCAGCAATTTACCGGAAGCAAAGAAAGAAAGGAAGTCCTGACCAGGTGCACGACGATGAGCAACCCAATGGGCCCCCCATTCAGATCACGATTTCCTTGTAAAACAACCCTTAACACGTGGGCCTCCGCACTGACTCACCTGCAATATGTATCCCCTGGCGTAGTCTTCATGCGTCCATCCGAACCCGTGCAGAACCTGGAGCACCTCCTCCCTCTGAAGGACGGAGAACAGCCTGTCGAGGAGGATCTTGAGCCGAATGGGAAGAGCTTGAGTACCGTAAAGAACTAGAGATGCTATGTCGAACGCCACGTTCGGCTGGACGGGCTCCACCTGGCTCTGCCCGTACAGGTGCTTAAACCCGAGCTTATCCAGCGCTGCAATCAGAAAAACAAAGCATGAGCAAAACAACCACCTCCGGCGATCCGCTAACCCCCTTTCACGCTGCAAGAAGAAGAACAAAGCGATTGTTCGCCTTTTTCATTCGGCTGTCACCGGGAATTTGTCATTTGGGGAGGGGACAAAAGGCGCCGCGCAATTATTTGAGCCAAATCGCAGAGAAAAAGATTGTTTTGTCTGTGGTGTACCTTTTCTGGGGAAAACACTCGAGTGCTTGGGAGGTCCTTTCAACTTGAAAGGATATCCCGTGAGACTCAAAACAAAGCCTAATCTCAAGCGCCGCTCGTTGTTATCCTTTTTTCGGAGTCACCGACTGTCTTTAGATCTGTTTTTAAAAGGATTCTGAGCTGGCGCCGGTCGCGGATTCGACTTCTGCAACATTGGCCAATTTTCATGCTATCAATAAACATTCTTTCCGATATTCATAGTCTTCTTCTCCTCTTCTAATCTGGAGATACAGTGGGAGCCCCATTTTGTATTTATTTTGTACTGTATTCGTCTGAACCTCTTCTCGCCAACTGTTCTGCTTTCATGTTACCATCGGTCTCTGATCGATTTCGAACCAGATGTCCTCTAAATTCGGGACGTAACCTCTCGATGATATTTTATTCGCAATTAAATTCTTGCAGCTGCGGTCGACTAAGTTAATTAAAAGAAACAGCGCCGTCAAAGCTATTAATTATCAACCGTAAAAAGGAAAAACAACAAAACAAATTTTAACTCAGCCGGTTCTGTTTAAAAAGAAGTAAAAGATGAAAAATGATTTTTAGGGTTGTAAAAACACACACAACGATGCGTCCATGAGGAGACTACAAATAAATAAGAACGGAACTTTACGGCCTTTTGTGATGTATGCGAAAACACGCGGTTTTTATTTTAGTGTTGAAAAAATTATTTTTCAGTTTGGTTTTCTTCAAACGCCGCCATTTCTAATTTTTTATAGAGTCATAAGTAATTTCCGTTCTTTTTACTTTTTCGATCTTTGTTAGGACATTTCCTTTTTTTAGTCATTCAGTGTTAATGACAAGGAAGTCTTAGTGACAACAAACACTCATTGATACAACAGAATCCCCCGAAGGAAATTAACCCTAAACAGGGTTGATCCTCCCTTCGGGGGTTAAATTAAAAACATCGGTCTCAGCAAAAGAACATAAATTTTGTTCTCAGGGTGCGCCAAAGCCGAGATTAAACCATCAATAACACTTTAAACTCCGCTTTTGTCGTTTCTCTTTTTTTGAGTCAGTGGTGTGTAATAATTTAATGGAAAGACGTTAATGCGCTTTAAAACTGTGACCCCAAAGTCAAAATGCTAAGCATGTTAATGCGGAGATCCGTTGCTGGAAATTTGTTCGTTTGGGCGTTAACAACTCGTTAAGTGCTTTCCCATTACTTAATCGAGTAATAAATATATTTTTTCGCTTACTTCCTCACCTCGCCGCGGATCGCGTCTTCTGCTCCCGCTTCTGCAGTGCGAACGACAATGATTGAGCTGACTCAGCTCCACTTAAGACCCGATTCGCTTTTTCGCCAATTCAGTTTCGGCTCTGCGTTTGACAGATTTCGACTCCGAAACGGCCGCAAAAAATTGTTTCGATTGCTCATTCAGTAAGCAATCAACCCTTTCACTCCCTCTCTTTACAACAACAATCGCTTTTCCCAAGGGAGTCGGCGTTAATTGGACGGACGTGTGTCATTCCCGGAAGAAGTTCCGAGGCATCGAATTACAATCCTTCGGGAGATGTATCCCTAATCTAATAATTCGGGAAATCGCCAAGAGTTTTAAAAGAGTTTTAAAAGAGTTTTAAAAGATTGGATAAAACAGTAACGTTTACACTCTCAAAATATACAGTTTTGTATAAATTAAAGGCAATTCTGTAACAACAACAGAAATACTGAAAATTAAATAAACAGCCAAAGCGGAAGTTATTTATGACTCAACCTAACATTCCAATCTGTCTTGGTAAAGTTCCGGAATGAAAGCAAAGTTTTTTGTATTTAATTTGAAGAGGAAAACACACAGAAAAATTAAAAGAATTAATGGATCAAAGCGTCCGATGTGTTTAACGGAAAGGGGGCCATATTTTAAAGTGCTCTATAATTAGACGGTCAATAAATCAAAAGTTATTATGCAAAATATTTTTTTTATCGTTTTGGCTTGTTAATCCACGACACCGCGCGATGCGGCTTTTCTCCCCCCGAAGTGCGCTGCCCTCTCTTTTGGCCTAAGCAAACGCGAGATGTGAGTGTTCACACCGGGCGAATCCCCAAAGGTCGTCATACGAAAGCTTCCTCGGACCGTGATTTACGATTTCTCTTTGTACCTGAAATTCGTCCTCCGGTTGCTAAACGCTTGATTTTATCTTTTTCACCGGATTTTGGTTCCGTCCATTACCGGCGGTTTCATTGTCAGGATATCACCTCCGTCGACCCGCTAAACGATAATCGATTCCACTTTCATTGTCTGGCCCACTGCTCAAGGTTTTCGCTTTTGTTGGCCCGCGTGCCTGGAGTTCCGATGCTTCTTTCTTCTCCTGCGCCCCCCGCCCCGCCCCGCCCCTCCCCTCCCCACGAAATGCTCCCGGGATAATTACTCGGATCGGCGTCGGTGTTTAATGAGTCGTTGAATTTCTCCGGATGGTCTTTCCGAATTATCTTTTTGTTAAATATTATCAAAGGTAGAAAGCGTAACGCTCGAACGTCTTCACACTTGGACAACAACTGCAATTTCGGGTGTTATGGGAGTCAGTTGGCCGTAAAATACCAAAACTGGGAGTTCGGTGTCATTATATTTCGGTTTCGGTGCGGCTACCGGAGGAAACAATAGTAAGTAACCGGTATCTTTGTTTCCGTGTCACTGCCTGGAGAAATGCTGGAAAATTCCCTGCGAAAATATTGTAAGAAACGAAGGGCATTTTGCCTCGGGCCGAAAACAAAAGCGTCGCACCGATTGCGAAATAAAACGAAAAACGAAGAAAAGCACACTCGACCGAACCTAATTTGAAAAGATGACTTCGTCGATTTCGGATTGACCCCCGTTGCTTTTGGTTGTCTCGAAAACCATATGGCGCTTCATCTCCTCGCTCCTTCGTCGGAAGTGTCGTCTGCTGGGGGATTGATGATAAGGCACCCCTATGAGGATATCGATTAAATTCCTTTTTCCCCACACAAACAAGAGAAACATCTCGGCTCCTTTCGTCCACCCCCATCCACCCCCATCCACCTCATCCCGAATAAGGCAGTCATTATGCTAATGTAATTACCGTCTATGGTTTGCACCGATGCCCGAAATCCGCCCCGCGCAGTCCGTTAAATTGTGTCACTTCCGGGGGAGGAGGGGAGGGTGACGGTTGGCTGGGGGAGGAGGGGTCGAGCACGGTGATGGGACATTATCAATGCTATTATGGTCTTTCTACAACCTGATCTAATGTTCCAGATTATGTAATTTGTAGGTTTAGTCATGTGGAAAGAATTGATTTACGTTTCTTTGCGACAATGAGAGGATCCGCTCTTAAGAAAAGAGAATTTGGTGAACAATTGCGGGTGAATTTTTTCTTTACAAGGCGATTACAATGACAGTCATGATGGAAGCGTTCAAAGCGAAAGAGTTGAAAAGGTTTTTGTTCGGGAGCAAAAGTGGAGACAATGAAGGGCGGGGCGAAGGGGTGGGAGGGGGAAGAGGAATGGTTTCTTAACCCGCGGGATGAGGACCTGTTCTCCTTTCATTCTAAGCTCATACAGAACCGACAGAAGTGTGAAAACGCAGATCTGACTGATGGAAGCCAAGAGAGACAATGATATGATAACAAATGAATGATAATCTTTTGGCTGATTTTTGAAATTTAATTCATCAATTCAATTAAGACATTAATTTATACTCTAATAAATTATTATGTATTTGTATAATTCTACTCTTTTACACTTGTATATTATAATATTATTCTAAATTATAATCTCTCCTACAATTTGTATAATTCTACTAATTGTATACTCTAATAATTGTTATGTAATCGTATACCCAAATCTGTTCAATGTTATGAAGACACCAGAAAATAACACTCATCCTTTTGAATCCCATAATTATTATAACACTTCCAACAACCCGATACAGTATAAAAGAGAATACAGACATATTATTTTATCGAAAAACAGGGCCGCAGTGGGGAGGAGAGGAGGAACCAAATGACCAAATCTTTATTAGAAAATCTCGGAGTTTCGGGGGCCGAAGGCAACGAACAAAGCAATTTAGATGGTTATCACTGCCAAGGTCATTAATGGACTTCCATTTTTTCCGTTCTGGAGCACCGGACGACATTCCCAGCCCTCCCCCCCATTATCTCCTTCAAATTACATGCGTTCCTGTCTCCGAGGCTTTTCCCAACGCCTCCAATTTTTCTCGGGCCGAAGCCCCGCGGGGGGACGGAGTGAATGACATGAGTGGGGCCCCGGGGCCCACGGGAACTCACGTAGTCGAGGCTTAATGGGGGGTTTCCGAAGAATGGGACATATTTTGTGGGGAGCAAGGGGAGGGGTGGGGAGGTGATTAAATAAAGACAATTTATTCTGTCGGATTAATTAAAGTCATTCGTTCTCTGAGTGATTTTCTTTTTCACCCCTCTTCGACTGTTTCACCTTAACGGGAATCAGTTCAATTCGAGTGGAGATTTTACTTTTTTCATTATTTCTATCATCAATGATAATAAAGAGTGATTTCCGAAATAAATCGGAAGAAGAGAAGAGAATGAGAAAAGAGATAAAAAGGATTAATCACCAGAGAAGAATAATACGAATGGAAGACCGGAGAAGATACAAAAAGTTGCCAACTTCAGACTTTTAATTGAGGACAAGGGGGGAAGAGATTAGTGGGGACAAATATACTCTCCCCAAATAAATATTATAAATAAAATTGTGAAGGCTCATTTGCCCAGACTCTGTGTACGATTTTTAGAAAATGCGGAAAAGAATAACAAAAGCAAGAAAAAAAGAAATAAATAAAGTTCTACCCGTATTAAAAAAACATAATCAAAAATAGCTTAAAATTATAAATATTATGTCGAAATATTATAAATAGCGTAGATATAAAAAACATCTAAACTTTATACGGAAAACTAATAGAGGAGAGCCTTTCAAATAACCGAAAAATTTCAATCCAATAAAAGAAAGAATCGCCGAATTTCAGGAAAAGATAAAAAACAAATAAAAAACAATACTTTAAAGAATTTTAGGAATAACCGATAAGTTTATGTTTCTTTTAATACTTTGGCGGAGGAGAATTAGCGAACTTATTTCACCCGGAAGGGATGACTTTCATTGTGGAGGCGTAAAATTCAGTGAAATCAGCAGTCAGAAAATAAATTTCTATGAATTTTATTCCTTCGTCTACTTCCGGTTCTCACAAATCGAAAGAAAAATAAAAAGCACATTTTGTCAAAATAGAAAATAACGGCTTAAATGGCCGTAAATCAATAATTCAATAAACAAATAAACAATAATTTATTTCTCTTTTATATTTGTGCGAATGCAACCAGACTTTATTGTCGATAATTCAGCAACAGAATTTAGTTGATTTTAATTCGAAAAATGACAAAGTGAAAACTCATAATTCTCACTTTCGAACTTTCAGCCATTTTGATAACAACTTACGGGACCTGACGAAAGAGAGCGCTGTTCAAGCGCAAAAGCGACTTTTCCGAAAGCGAAAATCTGTGGAATTACCTTGCGGATCTTCGCCGATTCCCAAAGAGTCCATGATCACCGTCTAGCAGTCCATCAATCAATCAATGAATGAGTGTGAACACATTCTAAACACACTCTAACCGCGCACACACACACCTCGGAGTGACACAGACGAATGCGAGGGAATGCGAGGACATGGCGCGAGGCCGAGACCACAGAGTCAACTGGCGGGTGTGCGTTGCTCGTGGCTGGAGCGCGATGGAGGCGTCTGGACAAGTTCTCCAGTCTGTGTCGTTCGATCCGCCCCTTCGATGGACAAAAAACATAATAATAAATACGTAAATTGGGTCCCTTTTTTGTTCCTTCCCTTTCCTTTTACACTCAACCAATTATTGATTTATAATGGAGATAAAACCAAAAAATTAGGTTTCACTGTCGACGGCCTTTCTCATGGAGTTTTTCCTTTGATTGATTTTTCCTTTCAGAGAGCGCCCCCTGAACACTCCGCCGCTTTCTGCGGTCTTTTTATTTTATCATCTCAAGATTCACTCACTAAAAATATCCACTTTTACGGCTTTCCGAATAATAACTTATTTACAAAACAATTTTTTTATACAATTATGATTGGGCTCGTTTTTATTGTTGCACATTTTCGGAATTTGTTCAGCTGCAGTATAATTGGCTCTGTTTTTAATGTGTCAGATTTCCGTCTTTGGATGGCGAAGGAGAAGCGGATTTCTGCTCTGTTACTGATCAAACATTTCATTAACGATCAAACTGTCATTTTGACTGCTGATTGATTTTAATGAAACATTATTAAACGTTTTTTGGTTTTTTTTGTGAGTTTTAATATTTTTTATTAAAGTAGAAAGAAAAAGAGAGAAAAAGGAAAACAAGAGTAAAAAAAGAAAAAATAAAAAAGTGTAAAAGAAAAAAATGGGAGAAAGAGGAAAAGGGAAATTGGGGAAAAAAGAAAAAAAGGAAAAGTAATTTGTAACCATTACAATATACATATGTGAAATGCATATCCGAATGATTGAATTAATAATGCAGCGGTCATTTGTCCATTTGTCCGACCTTTCTATCAAAATATTAATCGGCGCCTTCAGTGTATACTCTTTATACACTTTATACATATACAAGGTGAGGGAAGACTTTCATAGGCATTGCAAGGGCCAAGGTCAGGAGGCAAAGGACCAGCGGAATGTTCCGTGCCTTGAGAACTGTTCCCGGTTCTGGTCCGAATCCGCAATTATTTAAATTCGAGGAAAAAAAAAGTTGACACCCTCAGGAATCCGACTCCGGAATTGCATCGAAGGCACTTGTGAAATCAGATTTGTCTCACCTGCGAACTCACACCAAACCTGTCATTTAAGCCCTGAATGAGTATGATTTGCCCGGGAAAAAACTGGACTGTGACAACAAAAACCGCAACGGCGATTATAATATTGGAAAAGGAAGTTTTATAAATTATACGTTGAGAGGGCCTCGGTTGGAGGACACTTCGGGGGCGGAAGCCCCGGGGGGAGTGGGGAGTGGGGGAGGGGGGGAGGGCGCCCCGTTCAAAATGGCGACGATCATTAACGACTGCAGGACAGAATAAAACCGGACGCAGCAATTATTTGTTGTTGAGACAAGAAGGAGTATAATAAAATGAATTTTTATTTATTGATATATTGAATTATAAAAAGTCATCTTATAAATTTCTTTGGGATTTAATTAACACAATAGCAGGAACAATGATTTTAGCATTCGATAATAAAGACCAGATGACTTTTTTCTTTTCTTTTTTTATACTCGAAAACAGGTACGCTAAGGTTTTTGATTGTTATCAAAAGTCGACATTTTAAAAGCGTTCTGACGTGCTAAGTGGCGTTGAAATCCAGTGTTGTAAACTCTAAATAATTTTTTGTGGCGTTCGTCGGTCGTTTAATGGCCCGCGTCTTTTTACGGTGGGATGCAATAAAAGGAGAAAAATTTGAATCTCAATCGGAGTCCGACGTCGATGCCATCTTATCACTTCGAACCGATGTCATCCCGCTAAATGGGGCCCAATTAAACAGAGGGAGGCCCAGAGGACCTCTTCCGCCGCGTTCCCTCTCCAGAAATCAGGAAACATAAAACCAGTCCAGGACTTCCTCGAAATCTCCTCCCATAATCACACAAAACTCGTTTCCTAATTGGATGAGAGCTTTGGTGTTATTCTTCGGAATGAGACAACCGGTCTTCACTCTGTTATTTAAAAAAAAAAAGACGCCTCGAAAGAGTCCAAAGAGGGGTTCTGAGGTTTCTCAGAAGAACAAAAACGGAAAACGTCTGCGAAAACAAAAGGTGGAATTGACTGCGGACGCGGCCGCCCATCTCATAAACCATAATGACAAACCGCAAACGGTCCCAGAAAAGGACAAAACGGTTTTCGCCGAGAAAGTGGCCGAAAAAAAAATTGGCAACCCTGACCGGGACCCGATTAATTTTTTTCCCTAAACGTCAAGAAAAAATGATTGAAAGTTGTCGGGGTGCCTTTGAGAGTGGACCTCCTGTCGTCAAAGGTACCGGAGTTTATTGTTGTATTTTATTAGTTTTTGTCCTTTGATGTCCTCCTTTTGTCTGCGAGTCCTTGTTTCAAAACAAATCGTTTTGCAACGTCCCGTATTAGCGAGGGATTCTCATTGTTGTCTTCTGCTATCATTTCATATTTTGCGATAGTAAAACAAAAATTTCGCTTCGTCGGATCCGAATGAAATTAATCGAAAATGATTTTTTTTATTTTTCAATCGGTACCAATTTTTTTATCCGACGGGACAAAGGGGATTTTATGCTTGAGAAAAATCACTCCACTTGTTGATTTATAAGATGTTGAGCATTTCACATTTTCTCCTCTCCCTTATGTTGTTGAGTTATTAAAAAAATATCTCGGAGGCAGTCGCCGCCATTGCTATGGGAATCACTCACTGATTCCATTGTGATTCCACTGTGATTCCTCCGTTCACCCATCGAATATCATTTTTAACTGTTTAAAAAATCAATAATGATTGCCAAGTGTGCACTTTGGAGGACGGAGGCAATGAAAAGATAAGAAAATAAAAGAATTTTCACTGGAACGACCGGGACAAAGAAACGGAAGTAGACGTTGATTGGCGGAAGTCAGCCGAAGAGAGGATTCCTCCTCTTAATCCTTTAGAGTGGTTCCGTTGGATCTTATACAGGTTAAGTATAAAGGACAATCCAAATACTTTATACTCAATTTTAGTACAAAGGACATCGGAGAAGTTTAACCCTATCACTACGAGATATCTCGTATTAAGCGTCTATAACAAAACTTCCAGCTATGAGATACAGTATTTCGTACTGGAATTTGATACAGAAATTTTATACAGAAATTTCAGCACAGGAATTTTATTCAGCGACTGCAGTTACGAGTTATCTAGTGATGTTTTTCTTTAAATAAAAATGTTTTTCTTTGCAGTATAAATGTCATTACAGTACTGTATCAGTAACTTAGATACAATTATATTTTGATGTATTCTTCAAAATAAAACCTCGGCAAAGCTCTAAATTTATCTGCCACTTAATGGAATAATTGGATCATATACATTTAAGTAGAAATCATCGTCTCAAAGATTTATAATACAAATCTCAGTATAGTGAAAAATTGGAGGCTTTTAATCAAATCTTAATATATAAAATAATCCGAAAACATTAAACGAAATCTGAGTTTAATGCTCTTCGTTATTTACATAAAAAAATCCTTACGACGGCACTGATCGAAAAATGCCTCAAAAACAGAATTTCCAAAGTGACTTATTTTTGTTAAGGAAAGAAATTTAATTAAAAATTTAACGGCGGTCGGTGGGGGAGGCGTTCACGAGGGGTGAGCCGCGGGGGAGGAAGCGAGAAATTGCTCGGGACGTAATCCCTCACTCGCTGTATCCCCCTCAACCCTCCGTGCTTTCCGGTGACACTATCGCGCCCCAAAATCTTGTTCTCGATTTTGTACTAGGCGTGTCATTCGTCTTTTATCTGGCTTCGCACGAAAGGCATTAATTGTTGTGCACGCGTCTCCTGTCCGCACTCGTGGATCGCCCTCTCCCCCGACGCCCCTTCGCCCCCTGCGCCCCCCGCGCCCCCCCAACCCCCGGGACTTCGTACTCAGGTGGCGTAACGGCTGGTGATAAATGCCTCAGTGACAGTCTCAATTATTCTCGACGTAATTAAATTGTAATTAAAATGGGGCTTTTTATTGCTTCCATATTTATCACTCGATCTGCATATTTTCTTTTCCCATTAATTACAATCCGTCTTCCCTCCCATCCACCGTTTGAGGGTTTTATGCTGTTTTCTCATTAAACGATTCGGGGTGGAGGGAAAACAAATGGAGATGATGTGTCAGCGCGAAAACGATTTCACCCTTCGGTCACTTCGACTAAGGAGCAGTAATGAGGAGTGGTGACCACCGGTGGTTGAAAGACTCCCCCTCGTGCGCAGCTCTGGATTTGGTCAGGAAAATCCCGGTCGGATTCCAAGAATCATTCCGGCGATGGACTCTCCCTCTCTGAAGAAGTGGCGAAGGCTTTCCCGTGAGCTAAACATGGGGATGGAGGGGCGAACCTCCCCGAGCGCTCCGGTTATAATTAGAGGGGTCCTGTTAATCTTCCATAATGGAAGGGTGCAGAAAGGACAATATTAAAAGGGATGTTATACTTAAATCAGTTGAAGAGCACTTGAAAGCTTTTCAAAATGGAAAATGGCTGTTGCCGTTTGTTTTCTCAATTTTTTTCCTTTCACCCCTCCATTCACCGGTTTTTTCCACGACGAACATCGTTAAACAGTAGAGAGCGGACGAGTCGTTCTGACGTTTTTATTGACAGCCATTTTCGTGGCTTTTGTGTTCCTAAGTGCCTGATTTTTTTCCTCTCGTTTTGTGTCGCATCATCCTCTAGGCCTTCGAGGATGTTCGCACCGCCCTTCTCTCCCCTCTGCCATTCACGCCCCGTCACTCCTCATTCCATCCCCCGAGCACATCCCCAACAGAAGGGAGCATCCCTCGTGGCCACCGGGGCTAATCCTCCCCCGTTGCCACATTCAGGCACAAAAGGGTGCACTTCTTTGGCCAAATTGTTATCTCTCCTCGTATTCCACCGGACATAAAAGTCTCCGCTGGAAACAATGCTGTGATTTACGATGCTTCATCATTACAATGTAGAGCTCACTGCGGAAGCCATTTTACTGTTTTTATGTCACTGTCACTCGTGAGGGAGCGCTGAATAATAATTTTTTCTGCGCTCGTGGCTACAACTCGTGTCGCGAGGGGAGGTCCGAGAGGGGGTGGATTAACAAAACACCTGTGTTAACACCTCTTCAGGGAACCACCCTATTGGATTTTGTATAAAGCTTTCGGATTCTCTTTTATATTAAGATTTGATTATAATTTTTGATTGTTAGTTGTATTTAAAGGATAATCTTTTGTAGGACTTTTAACAGTGTAGAAACTGAGCTGAATCTTCCACATCTGGTCGAAGAACTCAATCTGGTTACGCAAGTGAATATTTGGGCATTTCATTAGCATTTCGCATTGGGAGTGATTGAGTTCTCTATGAATCAATTTGGGAGCACAAAGCTGCGGCCGCTCAGCCACAGCATTGACTAATTGCCCGGGTTTGGGTCCTTGTGATGGTGAATGAGAGCCGGTAGTCGACCACCCTCGGGTCAACAAGATGGAGGGGGGAGGGGGAAAGGCCCCCTTTGCCAGAGGAAACCCATTTCGATTTTAATAAAAAAAAGTCGGGGCCTTTGTCAATGATAAATTAAATGTTGACGAGTAAAATGAATTACAGTTTCAACTTATTTGCTTTTTTATTCAATCAATGTCTGGCTCTTGATTAGTTTTGGATACTTCGTGACTATTTACCCAGCCATGATTGACGAGTTTTATCATTCGGATGAGGAGCGAGACGTCGGAGGACCTTCCGCTCCTCCATTCAATCCTTTGGCCACTCCAAAGAGAACCCTTTGCGCACAGACCGGCTGCTGTCGACCGCCATTAACTCCCCTCAGGTGAGGCTCCCACCCCCTCCCCATTTCTATTTAGGAATCGCATTTAAAATTGAAATCCTTTCGATGGGGAATCGAAAGTTGTCTCGTAAATCACTCAAATCATCAGCTCGCGTGGGAGTCTAGACAACGAGGGAACTTTTTCTTTATTGGACAGAGATTGATTAGCAGAGGAAGACTGGCGAGGAGCTTCGGGCTTTGTTCCGATAAGCTTCGCCAGCGGACGGACGGACGGACGGACGGACAGCCGTGTTTTCGTGGCGATCGTGGGCAAAACAAACGGGTGATTTATGGCCTCTTCAATGTTATCATTAGCCTAAAATCTAGGGGTTCTAATTTGAATATACGCCATGGTGTGACGTAGGAAAGACAATTGCCGGTCGCTATGTAAATAAAGCGCCAGGATTGGGCGTGGTGGGTCACGTGATGACAAACCATTCCACGGAAGTCGTTCCCAAAGGTTCCGTGTCAGGTAAAATACTAAATATTCATAGCTCCTTACTCTTTTTACATTTGCACACCCCCTCACACCCCTCACCCGCTCATCCATCGCTCCCCGCTTAAAATTCGTCTCCCGCCATTCGTCGCCCCAATTTTTTCACTTCCCGCCCTCCCCTTCGCCCGCCGCACGAAACGCCCTCAAACTTTGCCAAATTTACGGGGTGGATAAACGAAAAAGTTTTCCTCTCCCTCACCCCTCCCCCTCTCCGTGACGATTAATGCCCGGATCGTTCTTTTTCTTCCTTCCCCGATCTAAATTTCGCTTTCTCATTAAAAGTTTTCCCTTACCTCATCAGAGGGCGATTTCCCGCGGTTAAAGACAACCCTATCTCTCTCTCTCTCTCTCTCTCTCTTTCTGTTTCTACTCACCTGCAAAAAAGAGAAAACCATTAGAAAGTTAAAACCTGTTTAACTACAGTTCGCCATCAGCCGCCCAAATGAAAAGGGAGCTCCGAAAGGACTTTAATTTCTGAATGTAAATGAAGAGATGTTCGCAACGCTCCCTGAAGGACGAAACAAGAACTCTCCAAAAGGAATAACTCGTGTGGGTTTCAATAAAAAAAGGTAATTAATAGGATTTACAGAATTAAGGGTTGCAATTTGCAAATTCGCAGGGCAAACCTTTGCATTCCGTTGTATTGTGATTCTTCTGTTTTGATGTAAAAATAAACGGTTGAATGGTTGTAAACATTTTTTAATTATAATAAACATTTTGTGTGGTTTTGCGGTTGTTCATTTAATTGGAACACCAATTTCGGAAATGGTAATCATTCTATAATTTTCTCCACAGTTGATCGTTCTTTTGCACATCGATATTTAATCAATGGAATACATTATTTTATTCACTTGATTTATTGTAGCATTGCTCCTTCGACTTGTAATTACTTTTCATATTTACAATTTGATGTATTTGTATTCTGCATTCTCAGAGCAGTCGCCATATTTTTATGAATCTTATTTGTCTGTGTTTTTTATTTAATTGTTTATTTATTATATTCTCTCTAATGTTATTTTAATTTATGTTAAATTATGTAATTCTGTTATTTATGTTAATATAATAGTTTTATGAAATAATATTAATGTTAATTTAGTTTATCAATTAATTTTAAAAAGTAAAAATAAAATTATTTTTATAACTTAAATATAAGTTTAATTATACTCTGAATTCTTCAAACCATAAATATATACACAACACACTTTTAAGTACATTAATATATACCATTCTTTAAATCATTTTTAGTACACTGTATATATAATTTTGGGTTTTTTATAAAAAAGATGGCAACTGATTGAGCTTTATTAATTTCTTCTGGTATCTGTTCTCGTGTAAAAAATATCGCAAATAAAATTATAATGATAAAAAATTTTGTAAATGTGCTCATTAATTATGTAATATTTTCTTAAAGTTGTAGAATTATACATTTAATGCTTTTAAATGGGGGATAATTTATATACTTAATTTTATTATAACCTATGGAAGAAATTCTTCAACAATTTTTGTCCTTAACGGGACTGAGAATTAACAAAAATGGATTCCAATTGCAATTGCAAACCATAACCCCGTTTTTATTACTGAACAGTACTGAACTGAAAAACAACTTGTCTCCCCCTCCCCCCGATGCACATAAATGCAGTCCGCCATCGCGAAATTTCACTCATCTTACATAAACATGGCCGGCAATGAACTCCGCCGGCGGAGATAATTGAGCATTGGATTGGCATCGGCGGCCGAAGGAGGCTTCGAATGGCTTCCAATCGGGAAGTGACCTAGGCGAAAAGAAAATGAAAAGAAAATGATTCGGGGCCCCATTGAAACCGCAAATGCGGGCCCCGTTACTTGGGTCCCACATGCCGTTCGCGAAACGTTATTCAATACGGGGAAGAAAATCCGAGTTCTGTTCAAATAGAAATCGGCTCAATCTGAATTAATAAAAAAATCATTCACGTCTTCATTATGGTGTTCACGATTAGGTCGATTTAACCTTTTGCTTCTCGGCTCCTTTGTGCACCGCGATGCACCCGAAATTACGCGCTAACGGGACGAAGGAGAGATTTCCCAGGCGAGCGGAAGGACCGTTAGGAAAGGCCGGAGTTGAGTGGACGGGGGGCAGAAGAAGCCGGAGAGAATGGCCTACGCAAAAAGTCAACACGAAAGATAATTGTAAAGCTGCCGCTGTTATTTGAATAGCGCGGATAGTTTCGGCCGGGTTTGAAAACAACCCCTCTCCCCGCGCGGCCGCCCCCGAAACGATTGTTGTTGTTTTAAAGTGCAACACAGTTGAAGGAAATGTAAATATTGAAATAAATAGACAATGACGAAATGAGTTGTGGCAAAAGGTCGTTAAAAACTAAGAGCAAGGCTCATCTTGAAGGTGAATAGCGCTGTACCTGACAAGCAGGTACTCCTCGTTTTCTTTCTTTTACTCCCAATCGGTACACCACTTCCGTGTCGGACTTGTTTCAAAATCGTGAAATGATTTTGACTTTTGAGCGCGCACGGCCCTTCACACATCCGTGCCTGCCCGAAGAAAGGTGTGAAAAGTTTTCCTGGCGATTTGTGCCAATCATCCCGCCATTGTTTCCTTCCCTTTCTTCCCCTTCCCCTTTGCCTCATCCTGCCGATGACACACGGGGAGGTGACAAAGGCAGGAAAGCCCCGTTAAGCCCCGAAGAGTAAAGTGGCCTTGAGTAAACTCAAAAAAGTGTGCCCCATAGTTAAGTGGAAATTATTTACTGTCAGAATGAAATTTTACTCGGTGAAATCACTGTATTTATTCATTTGCACCGAATGACCTTTTCAGATTTTGAATTCCTCGCCGTAATTCGTACATTAAGTTCTGACAGATAAAATTCCTACGGTATCATTTCGTATTTGATAACTCTGTTGTTTTGTTTGAGAGGTGTTTCGCACTTTTTTCAAAAGAATTGTTTCACGTGCGCCATGTTTCATTTTGAGAAGTTAAGCAGAAGACAAGAAATTTGGAAAAAATCATAATTAGTTACAGATGTGGCTGATATATTTTCTGAAGGGGTAAATCCACAAAGAAAACATTTTAGATCACCCAAATTAGGTTAAAAATCGGAGGTGAAATTTTGTGAAATTGTTCTCAGTGTAATTACAAAAGAAATGTCAAAATTCCTTTGTGAAAAGAATTGATGTCAAAGGTCAAAAAAATTAGTTTTTTTGCTCTGTTTTCAGCAAAAGTCGAATCGTGAAATTAACTCAGACAAAAGTTGTTTATCTACAAAAAAATGTATCACTACTTTTTTATCCCAAGAGCCTTCGCTTCCGATGTATAACGACTCAATAAGTTGGATAAAAGAGTACTGACATATTTTTTGACCTTTGACCTTGCACAAATTTTTGAGGACATTTGATACTTCTTTTATACTTTAAATAATTTCAAGTTTCAGTTTTTTTAGGAATTAATGTAACCTCGAATGTCCAATTTTACCGGTTTTCTATTTTAGTGAAACCATAATTTGTTTTAATTTATAATCTTCCTCTTTGCGAGAAGTTGTTTCCGCCATTTCATTTGCAATCCTTTTCCAATCCCTTGCAATGGACGCCATTCAGGTCGAGAACCTGAAAAAGCATGGCGGTGTCCCCGAGTGACGTCACCTCATTCCTCGGCCCCGCCCCCAAAGTTAGAACAAAGGCATCGTCCGCTCGGTGACGGAGGGCCATCTTGGGGTGGGTATAAAAAATGTCAACGAACCGGGAAAGGTGACATCGGCGAGAGAGGCTGTGATTGGTCGGGAGTGTCGCGTTGTCGTCCAATTGGCGGTGACGCGAGTGCGCCCAATCAGGAAACCTCACCAGATGTTCGAGAGAGAAAACTAAGCCGTCCATTGTTTTCATTGTTTTCTTTGTTTACATTGAATTTTTTTCGGGGGTTGATTGTTAGGGGAAGAATCTCGGGGGTTTTTGTCAATATCTCTATTCTCGGTTTTCCCTTCTCCAGTGGATTATTGTAGGAAAAAATCCTGACCCAATGAGAGACCATTTTATTGAAATCTGTCACGCACATGTAATTTTACTTTTGTCTATTATCTTGGATCATTCATTCAAACATAAAAAACGTTCCGTTTCATTACCCTCCGGATAAGAGACGGGGTTGCAAAAACCCTGGGATTTATACTTGACATCTCGGTTGCCTCCCCCCAGATGACAGCCGCCCATTGTGACTCTCTTCAACCGACAGCAACCCCTCTTCAACGCGCAGAGGGTTCGCCCAAACTACCCTTACGAGTGGCTCCGCAACCCTTCATTGCCGGAATGACGCCTCATCTCAACCTGAAAAACGGTGTCTCATCGGTTTTATTACCCACCGTAAAAACTCGGATTGCATATCATTGCAGTGTCGTTTTAGTGTTTTACAGTTGCCGCGCAGACACAAAAAGCGGATCGAAAGGTTGTTTGCATCGGGAATGGGAAAATAAAACCTGAATTTCGTCCCGACCACTTCACACTGTGTGTGTTTTAATTGGAGCGGGACTTGTGCAAGTGTGAGGATTCACTTTGAGGCTTTTGTGTGTTTCTGTTGGCAGTGGTCGTCATGGCGGCGGCGCCTGAGAAGCTCCGATTACGCGGAGTGAATTTAAATAAAGTTGCAGACGCGTCCGATTAGTCTTCGGCTCGTCGCAAAGGAGAGCAGAGCGGACGGACGGACGGCTCGGAAAAAGGCAGAATCCATAATAAATAATCGATACTTTCATGTCAAAAGTGTCAGGGCCGGTAATTTATCCCAGTCGAGGATTGATTGGTGGGCTCGCGTGGCCGAGGCTGTGCATGCTTAGCTTACGGGGGCGGAAGGAGTCGGGGCGGCTGTTCGACGGGGACTCGGGACCCTAATAAACCCGCTGTCGGGTCCGGTGGCCATTAAATCAGAGGCGAACCCATAATCCTTGTAATTAGACCTGGAATAAACGGAGGAGAAATTTATGTGGGTTTTTCCTTTTGTTTTTTATCACCTCGCGCTCCGAGGAGAGCCCCAAACCATTGAGGAAAGAAACGGAAAATCTCATTTCAGCACTGATGCAGGGGTAGCATAAAGAGAAGAACCCCAAACTGAGGGGAAAGCAATTGATTTGTTCTTCGAAGAAGTCTCAGATCCTGTAAAAATCTTATCAGATTTTGGCACATTTTAAATTTGGGTCATTTTGACCCCTATTACTCTTCCTAAACTTAATTTAGTTGAGAATTAAATATTAAATACCACTGAAAATTTGGAAAACTCAAAAAAAGTCTCAAAAATTAAAAAAAAGCGCCACAGCAAAATTTAACTCAAAAATTCAAAGATCCAAATAACCCTTTTTTGAATAACTTGAGACCATAGAATAGCATATGTGGGTAAAAATTACTAAAATTAAAGAAATTACCGCTGAATTGGACTATAAAAATTAAAGGGTCAAAACAACCCCTTCTTTGTTTTTGTATTAAAATTTAATTAACTTAAAAATAAAACGTTAAAGAGAAATCAAAATTCGCAGAAAATCTCAATAAATAAAAGTCGTACAGTAAAATTCAATCATATAACTTCAGAAAATTAAAAAAGAGTTTAGGGGTCAAAATGACTTATTTTTCAGTGACAAGACAAAGTGAAAGTATACAAACAAACCGGCCGCCATCTCACCCATAAAGCGGAGGAAGCAACAACAACTTTTTTCGATCCGACGAGAGAATTTGACCGAAAATTTGTCACGGGGCGTTTAAAGGGCACAAACCAGATCAACCTCTTCCCTCCCCCTCCTCCCCCTCCCCCGGACTAACACCACTCGAAATGTTCCACCTGATTTATGCGAAAACCGTCGATGACACCTCATGAGGAATGGCTCCACGGCATTTCCACACAAAGGAAGAAAGCGGAAGGAAAAGGGGGCGAAGGGGCGAAGGGGGCGCGGGGGCGCGGGGGGCGATGAGTAGTCGAGGCGCTTGTCTTAGCAGAGGATAAAGGATGGCGATCGGACATGCGATCCCTGTCCATATATCAACCGGAATTGTTATAAGATAATTCTTTCCTTATTTAGATATTAGCCGAGATTTTTTCTTGGGTTCATTGGTTGCACACAGAGGAATCGCTCCAGTTAGCATTTTCACAATCGGAGGGATGGAAGGCGGTGAATGAGAGCGTGAGAGGAGAGTGGGAGAAAAGTGTAAGCGGTTGTTCATCGGATGGGAATGCAAAGAGGAGACATAAGGACATAGAAGAGAAGGAGATAAGAGAGGAAAGGAAGGCTGTGGGGACATTCCTCGGGGTCACCTCCGTACCTGAACGTGAGCCGTTTTTTCCCATCGTCCTCCAATTAATTCCTCTTCTATATTTTTTTAAACAATGATTTATTTCGAGATCAGGGCGATTTAATGACAATCATTACGGCGGACGTTTTCATCGTTACCAACGTTAAAAAAACAAAACAAAAGGCCTTTGATAATGAGTCTGCCTTATTGAGGCCGATTAAAATGTCTTCCCATACGGAATGTTACTAATTTCGAGCTCGGCTTCAGATCTGCATCCTTTGTTGCCTTTGTGATCCTTTCCGGTTCTTCCTGTTGTTCACAGGCGAAGGGTGCGGACAACGACTCTGGATCGATAGAGGGGTTTAGTATTCCAAAAACCGATCGGGGAATGAAATTTCACCCGCAAAATGTGAGGCAAAAAACTCCAAATCCTTAACCGTTCCAATAGATTCGGTGAAAGCCATAAAAGTTGTAAAAATAAGGGAAAGGGGTGCAAAATATCCGGAAGGGAAAACCTACAACTGCAAAATGCTTTTTATCATCCCTTAATTTTATCCGCCATTGACTCGAAAGGGGCTCGGACTCTCAAAATATGTTTTATTTATTTTCCAGAGAGTTTGTGGAAACCCGGAGAATTTCTTCTCCTCGCCGTCCCTTTCACCTTTCCCCACACCCCTAAATGCTAATTTTCTGCGACTCCCCCCGCCCCTTCATGGAAGGCTTCACCGGTATCCCCTTCGCTCTGTCAATGGCACGAGGAGAAGTTGAAAAGGTTTGGGTCGCCGTTGGGGTGCGGTTTTTAATTTCATCCCTCCCCTCAGTCTCCCTCGTCACGTCAGTGATTTCTGACCTGTTCATCTCTCCCTCTTGCTTACTTTTTCTGCTCTTCTTCTGCTCAGGAGAATTCTGCCTTCATCAGATCCCTTCTCTACAACTTTTATCTTTGCCCAACGGATGTGAAACATTTTATACATGTATAAATACTGTATCAAAAGTGTTGTGACAATACAAAATTATTCATTTTCCACCCAAAAGTGAAATTTCATTGTCTTTTTTTAAAACGCTTTACAACAGTATTCACATTTATAAGTATAATATTAATTAACACAATACACAAAAGTAATACAAATAATAATGAAAACAATAATACACAAATAATGCAAAATTATACACAAAAAATGCAACCCTAAAATAATACATAGCTATAAAAAAATCTTACAATGTCATAATTAACAAAGAAACTGTATAATTTTATACTGTCAAAATACTTTTGAGCGGTACTGTATGTGCCCGGTTAATTTAAATAAATTAAGGGTTGAAACTCTGAGAGAGGAATACAAACAAAGCCATATAATGGAAGAATCGAACTTTCACAGTTCCCTCAATACAAAGGCTTCAAAATCTGCAAAGCTCATAAAATCATTTTTTCCTTGAGTTTATTACAATTAAACCGTAGGACTTAGATTTATTATTATTATCTTTTCTGAAATTTATTGCACGGGTCAAAAGGTCGATTGTTGTTGTTCCACTTATGAGGAACTCTGAGAGGTGCTTCCTTCTGCTGCCACTTTCTATTCCCTCCACCCGAAGGCTTTTCGTGGCGCTAGACTTCGTTTCCGTTTTTCTTTAGAATGAAATATCGGAAAGTTTTCCGGGAGTGAAACTCGTAAAAAACCCGGAGAAGAGTCACAATTAATTAAGGATTTTATATTTAATTACTGCGGAATATGCACATTTCTAATTAAGCCCGCGTAGGATTTTTTCCTTCCTTCTCTTTTTTTCAAAACGAATTTCTAATGATTCGTAAGAGTCATTCATTGACTCTCCATTCATTCAACCGGAGTCGGTCCTTAGCGTCAATTAGCAGCTCTCTGTCCCTCCGTCCCCCGAGCCGAGCGCAGTGTGCGCAGTGTGAGTGTGAGTGTGAGTGTGAGTGCGCACACTGCGCACCCTCGCCCCCGCCGCCCTCGGACGCCCCCCGTCCTCGCACCGACTTTCTTCTTTTGTTTCTCCTCTGCTTTTTATTTTATTTTTTTGCATCTCTCACTGTCATCATCATCATTATCTCGGGGGAATTTTTTATCAGTGGAAAATCATTTCGGGCGTGAATGAAACTTCTCCCCGAAAAAAGAAAACTCCGACTCCGTATCAAATTCCGCGTGAAATCGTCGCAGTGAAATTCCGTCTGTCATATTTTTATTATTTTTTGATTTTGTTTTGAGAATGTAAAAAAATCCGAGTGAGAAGAGTAAAAAATGCGAAGGTGAGACCCATTCGAGCTAAAAAAGCTACAAAATGGCGGAATCGAAGGAGAAGGAAAATAAATGGAGAACGGAAAACAAATAATTGAGTGTCACCGCTCGGGAACGAAGCAAAACGGAAAAACCTTCGGGAGATCGTCCTTGTTATGTTATTATTTGAGATGATGGAAAAAATGTAAGTGGCATTAGACGGTCTAATGACACGTTGCCGGGAACACGTTTGCGCTTCGTACGTGCTGGTGACAAATTGAACTTCGTTACGACAAAAAATGCCTTTGCATTGGTGGTAATCATAGAGAAGCTGTTAGGTAATGTGTGACCAAATGATGCGGGACGTGACCCTTTTTTTGTGGCCACGGGGGCGTGAAAACCCGGTGAGAGAGGGCGGTGGAGGCGATGGCCGATGGCAGAAGGCAGCTGTCGCTGTCGCTACATTTCGGAAAGTGGAATACATTTTTACATGATTTATTAACATTTATTAATAAATAAAAGACCGACAAAAATTTTATTTTATTTTTAATTACAGTAAGATTATAAATGCGAAAAATTATACGGAGTGGCTTTACGACTGTTTTCTTATGGTTAAGTGGTTATAGCGCTGAATATTTTATTTTAATTATTGTATTTTAAATTAATTAACTCATTTGCCCTTAATTGGAATATATGTGTCTCTCTGTAAGTGTATGCTCAAAGTGTATGTAGTCTGTGTAATATTTCACCGCCATTAGAAATGCATTGGGAGTATACAGAAGTGCTCAAAAACATATTTTGACAATACGAAATATAATAGTTTTTTAGTTAATTATTTACTTTAAGATTATATTATGTATTATTTAGTTATCAATACTATTAATAATATATTCGTCGCATTAAAATATATAAAACGTAACTGTCTTCTGCTTTTTCTTCTATTTTATTATTAGTAGTTATTTTTACTATTTTTTAATTCCACTGTTACTTTTAAAGATAAACTCTTATGTTATTTAATTAATTTGCTTTTTAATTAATATTATATTTATAAATGTTTCAAAGCATTTTAATGAAATTTCACTTTGTATGTAACTCATACGGGTGGAAAACTACAAATTTTGTATTGTCAAAATACATTTGAGCGCCACTGTATTTCATTATTGTCTTTTTTTGTTTCGATGGCCCGTAGCGTCATTTATTCCAGTACAAAGCAGAAGAAAAGGGTCTGAGCGCACTCACAGTACTCAAAGTACTCACAGACGGTACCGTGTAAAGGACGAGCTATTAACGTGTGCTCGGGGGAGGGGGCGAGGGGAGCGGGAGGAACATAATTATTTGAATAAGGATTTCCCGAGTGAGAAATTTGACGTGGTTCCAGAATGACGACATTGAAAAATGATATCGCTAATTGGGAGTTGGTATCATTTCTCGTCGGTGGATTAGCATAATCTTTGTTTTATATTCTTTGTTATTATTCTCAAGTCATGGGAAGTAGTTTTCAGGCATTGAGGATTCAGATTGTGACCGCCGATGAATAAAGATTACCTTCGCTCACTGCGTCCTCATTTTGCACCCTTCGACCGATCATCGATCTGGAAAGCTCCTCGAATCATTTCGGAAACTTTCGAGAAGAGGAAAACCCCAGTGATAAAAAATTATTTATTTATTTTGGTTTTAATTGGGGAAAAATTTCCTCGAGTTCATCCCGAGGCCATTAAAATAAAAAAATTATTAATAACCCTGCAGAGAGAAGGGGAGGGAAAAGGGTTTTTGAGAAAGTCGGAAGCAAAGATAGCCGAGGGGAGAGAGTGACCACTGCTTGATTAAAATCGCTGAATTGTGAATAATCAAGGATTGGGACTTATCAACGGGAAATCATTTCAAAAATATTTCCGTCCCAACCAATTAAAGCGAGAATCCCGTTAGGGTTCCTTTCATTGTCGTCGTCGGGAATGGGAAAAAAATTAATTAAATCGGCCATCATGAGGGAGAGGGTTGAGGGGTGGGGGCGGTTTTCATCGGTCGAACGTCTCCGTATTGGTTCTAATGAAAATCCTTTCGAAATGGAATTCCGTGAAAGTTGTGGGTGACTGTGTACATTGGAGTCGTAATTACGCGATCATGGGAGTCTAATGGGCCGCACCTTCTGCCCGTTAGTGGTACACAAAGCCGCCGAGGAACTCATTCCTCCAACTTTTTAATGATAACGCCCCGGCCGCTGTTGACGGAGAGATATTCTGCAAAGGGGCGATGCAGAGATGGTGGCGGAAGTGGAAGGGTTGGACTGAACACAATTGGGCGTTTCAGCTCAGTGTTTCACACCGCCCTCTGTATGGTTTAGTCAAATTCTCTTCTCAAAATGGAGGCAGACGAGAGGACTTTCCCGCAGACTGACGGACTCAAGACAGTTTAGGAAAAAGTGAATTTTGAGACGAGATGACGAGATCATGAATAAAATTTGGGTCTCCTTGGCATCTGCGGCGTCCCCATGCTTAGCTTAGCTGGGCGCGTTAGTGTCAGGCGTCGCCGCATTCATTGTTGAGGCGCTGTCATGCGAGCTCGACGTGGCAACCGACAACCCATTTCATTTCACTTTATTTCTCCATTTCTCTCGGGCTCTGATAAAAACTTATTTATTATTACGACATTTTTGACAAGATAACTTCTTTTTTTCGCGTTCGGCAGAACCGGATGGGAAAAATTGAAATTTACCAAAAATTCACGAAATTTTTGTCATTCGCGGCTTACGCTGGAAAAAAATGGTTCAAGGCATTCATTTATATAATACAAACTCTTTTATTTATATTATTATATTTTTTATATTTATTAATTTATTATACAAATTATAAATTAATAACTTATTAAAATATAACTGTTTATTTTTAATATAATTAGGTCTCTAAGGCTGTGCTCTCTCTGCCAAGAAGAGGGTGTCGATTGGGAGTGGAAACAACGAGAAATACTGAGTAAGTTCGCCCCTGTAAGCACTGCCAAAAGATGAGGAATGCTGACTGCCTCAGAAAACTGCCTTTACAGGATCAAATGCCTGAGACCTTAACTATAACTCAAACAAAAATTTTCCCTCTAATTTTTAAAACCTCTTTTCGAAATATACAAAAGTGACTTTAGAATGAAAAAGTTATGTTGCAATCGCCTTTCACCGCCTTTCGAGAATAGAATTGTCTGATCAGCAACTTCTTCAAAGACTATCGACGCGAACTAATATGCACAGCACGTGCTTTGACAGAGTTATGAAAATTCCAGAATTAATAATGAGGAAGTGACTGCGGTGATCTTTTAAATCGATCATGCTCACAAAATTATGCAGAATTTTAATAATGTGAAAGGGATGGGTTTTCTCAAAGGAGAACGGGATGAGAATTGCCGTTTCCTCGGGAGAAGAAAAGTCGGGAAAATCCGGGAAAAAGCGGGGGGTGAACGAAGAGCTCCAGTCACAAAGGAAAGAGAATATTCATGACATATCAGAAGCTACGGATTTCACGCTTTTGAATTTGACGCCGGGCCTGACGTTTTCATTACGTCACGGTTTCTGCGTCCCTGAGCGGTGACAAACTCCACAATGGAAGACATCTCACCCCTCGCCCTCCACCCCTCCCAGACAATGCAGGAGAGTATCGACCCTTCGGGAAGAACGTTCCCTTTCGAGGTCGTCACCTTGGAAGCTCCGATTCTGTTAAAACACAAAACCGGAGGAAAAACGCACCAATTATACCAATTACGGTGCGTAATTATTTAATAACGATTTTGAGGACAAAAAAATGTTTTGCATAGGCATCTCGTGTTGGGCTGTCGCCTTCTCTGAGAATGCCAACAAAAAATCAATTTTATCGGTTAACCATCAAACTACTTCAATAACAACGGTAATCGATATGAGAAAAAAGAAGAAAATAATAGAAAAAGATGAGTGGGGCAGAGGGGGGGGGACAGAGGGGGGCAGAGGGGGGCAGGGGGCGCTGGAGGTAGATGATTTGGGTTCCTCCGAGGAATTCGTGATGATATGTAATCTGAAATTTAATGATGTGGTTAAGACCGATGTGAACTGCCATCTTGACAATTTGTCCTTTTTCGGACGTGACGTTGTGGTCACAACTGATTTCATTACGAAATGCAAACGGCCGCCATCTTTCTCCTGCCCCCCCCATCCCCGTGCCCCCCTTGCTCCCATCATTTCCACCTTTCCCCATTCACACGTGCTTCCTTTGCTCGTGTCGGTGTCGCCTCACGTCTCGGAACATTACCCATCGCCACTTGTCACAAATTATGCACGCAGGCGGTGGCCCCAACCGCCGGATGGCTCACACAGGTTGTTCCGCTTTGACCAGAGTTTGCTCTCCTCAGCAAAAGTTCTTTTCTTCGCCACGGAAACCTCTCCAAATACCATAAGGAACTCAAACACCTTTCAAGAGAACATTACTAATTATACAGAGATGCAATCTTTGACTTAAAAAAACAATATTGTAACAACATAAAGAAATACAACGAAAAATCCACATAAAATAAGCACAGCTGTAAGACAAAGAGCTGAAAATTTAAAAAAAAAAATATATAGTGACAATAGATACTCCAGAAATTGTTAAAAATCAATAAGAGAATCAGCTTAAAATGTAGACACAGCGATATATATACATACAGCAGAAATTATATACGAAATATACAGTACAATAAAATAAATTATTGACATAGAGAGCAACAAAATATTGTACTTAAAGCAAAAAATACTCCGTAATCAATTAAATAATGGAAAATGTTCAATAAAAAAGTGGAAATTATAATGTTAATACATAAATATATACTTAAAGTGCAATCCACGAAATAATAAAATGTATGATAAGTTAATAATATAAGTGAATTATGAGTTAAGCGATAGTGAACAAATAAAAACCACAATGAAATTAAATGTCCCTCCATCCAAATGCAGAACCCTCGAAACAAAGCCAAAGAACAATCGTTTCTTGTGCACCCAAAGGAAGTCCATCCCGCCATCGTTGATTTAATGCCACTGACAATCGCTGCCATTGACTGCTCACCTGGCGGTTGTCGAGCCCAAATCAATCATACCTACGACCTGCACAGCCAGATCTGTCATACACGAGAACCTTGATTAACACACGCACACACCGACCTTACAGCCAGCGCCCACGCGCCTTCCAGTGGAACTTCCAAATGGTTCGCCCGTTGGGAGCTTTCCCGAGAGGGCAGCAAGCACAAAGGACTTCCGATCCGCCACCGAAGGGCAGAGCAGAGGCACAGACCTGTTCTCCTTCCCCCGGGGCTCTCCAGGGGCGTTCAACCCCCGCGAATCGGTTGACAAAGTGCAGAGCAGTTTGCGGTTTCCGGGCGGTAACTGAATTTGAGCTTCCCTTCGATTGAGTCACTTGACATTATAAAACATTTAAGGGTATGATAAAAGAAAGGGGGTGAGAAGGGGGAGAAGGGAGGAGGAGAAAAGATCCCCCGAGGATTCGACAAAGATGGGATATTAACTATTCATATATTCACTTTATAATTTGACATGGTTTTTGACAAATTTCGCGCCCTTTTATTATATTTTTTAGGACATATTAACTTCGTTTTCCAACCCCTTTTAGGAGTCGTGTGACGAACCGCAGGGGATGAAATGGAACTCGACTTCTTTGGAGTCCGAAGGGTTATTCATTCTCCAAAAAAGGTTTTGCTTATAATTGTCGTTTCAGTTCTATTCCGGGCAAAAAGTGGAAAACCGAAACAGCCACCCGCAACTGCATTTCCCCTTCGCGAGGGCGGGAAAGGCTTTCATCCCCCGGGCGCGAGAACGAGGCAATAGTTGCCGAATGAAAAGGAGATAAAAGGGAATAATTTCCACGTCATAAATTTTTCATGTGAGTGCCAGTGAAACATGTGACTTCTGCGTTAAAAAATAAATTCGCCTTTTATTCAAATAGGTTGTTTGAAATATAGCAGAAGTCTTGAAGGTCCTCGCCCAATCCATTTTAAGGGAAGCGGGGGGAGCGGAAGGGGTGGCAGAAGCAGTCGAAATCCATTTAGATAATTTTCTTTCGAGAGCAGAAGAACAAAGAGGAGATAAAAACGGCCTCTCTATGCAAATGGATTTGTCACTATTTGCTAAATCCGTTCGGGGGTTTTTTATTGAACGTGGGAATCTAATTTTGAAAAATGAAAAAGGCAGAAAAGGGAGGAAGCGAAGGGTAACCGCCCAACAATGAAGCTCTAAAAGGATGAACTAATCACGGAAGATTGCCTTCGACGCGGAAAGCCTCGCCTCTTCGCCCACTGCCCCTCGCCCCCCACAAATCAACCCCCAACGTTCTCTCGGGGATGGAGTGACCGTGGAGGACAGGGATGAAAACAGGGGTTGGTGGTGGAGGGCTCATTGTGGTCGCCCTCTTTCCCAATCGATAGACGGTTAATTACATTTTCTCATCAATCTGCAATTCTTTTTTGGGGAATTTTGGAGAAACGCCTCTTTTGGCAGAGTTCACTCAGTTTTGGTAAAAAATTAATTAAAGGAAAGTAAACAAAAGCGCCGCCTTTGATGTGTCCGACCGATTGAGATGACCACAGAGTGTGAAATCGCACGCGAAAGTCACTGCGTGGATTTTCGCTTTCAGAACTCTCCGATCAGTAACTCTGTGACTGATGATGTGGTTGATCGGACACAGTAACTCTTTAATGTTCCACAATTGCGACTGTTTAGTTTAATCACTCCGACTACTCATTAAACACCCAAATTGTGACTTCTATATTTAATAAGTCGCTTTATTTATTTATTTATACTTTATATACAATCTTTCTGTTATAACAGATGTATATATTCCACATAATGAGCACAACGATTAAATACAAACAGCAGAAAAGAGTAAAAAAATAGAGAAAAGGATTTTTTTTCTTTAATCCACGCACCCCTTCACTGAGAGTATTCTCATGAGTTTTGGTGGAAGAGGGTGAGCGTGGATAATATGTTCCGGATAACGAGGTCTGGTTTTTTGGAATCAGCAATGACAAAGCGCGAAATAAACGGTTCGGAAAATATCACAAATAAATTTTCCTCTCGTGAGAGAAAAAGAGGCGAACGCGAAGAAATGTCAAAGGCAATAAAAACGGGAGACTTTGATAAACGGCTTTATTTCCGTTTCCGCCGGTTTTTCCTTTCCTTCTTCTGCTTCGAAAACGAAAGCGTACGTTTCGCTCTGTGGCCTCTTCGCCGCGTTGGGCCCCATTCTGGGGGACAAATGGGGTGAACACTCGTCAAGTCACACCTTTTCTCGTGAAAGAAAATACAAATGGAGCGGCGGACTCCCCCGGAAATCAATCAATGATAAACAAGCGAACTCAGTATAAATATACTGAGGCCGTGTTTTTCTTGTTGAAACAGTCCAGAATCTCGGCTATTTTTGAAATGTTAAGATAACTGTCAGCTAAAGTTTATGTTAAACCGGTACAAAGTTTACATTTTATGACGTTCTTGAAGATGTCAAATTCAAGTGAATATTCCACGCATCCGAAGTGTTTTTATTCCCAAGACGTCAGCCATAAAAAATCCCCGACACCAATAATGGATCCGACATTTTGTCAGACATCAATCCACGACTTTTTTGGCATTCCGATTTCCGTTTGACCCAAACTCCCCTTTCCCTCCCCAACAACCCTCCACGCAAGCTTTTCTTCAGCTTTTCCCTTACTCACTTATTTGTAGTGCTTCAATTTCCACCCTTTCTATTCTCTCCCTTTTTATCAAATTTTTCTGTTCTCTTCTTTTGCACAGAGGACACAAATAATTTGTTTATTTATTATTTATAATGTTATTTATTTAAGGTCATTATAAAGCTTCAAGATGTACAGGAAGGGAAAGTTTGCGTGGTACCTTGGGAAAAAACTATACAACAGAAGTTAACTTTGTTTGATTATCTGATTAAGAGCATTTTATTGTACGATGTGGAGATATGAAAGAGATAGAAGCAATACAAGAAAAACTCCAGATTAAAGACAGAAAATCGCCCAAGAGAAAATAGACAGGGAAATAAAGAAGAACACAACAGATAGAATGAATGAAAGAAAAAAGAAAATGCATAGAAACAGAAGGACTGGATCATTACATGCGCGAATGTGTGGAAGAATTTCGAAATACAGACGGAAAGAAGGTGTTAACTCCTAAAGAAAAAAGAAAAAGTTGAAGAGAAGTACAAAAATGATTGTGAAATTGTGTGTGAAAATTCAATTTTGTAAAATTATTTTCAAGGCCAAAAAGGCATCAAATATATTGCATTATTATTATTATAAAGCTTCAAAAAAGCAGTTTGCATCGGAAAAAGAGATATGATACAAGAAAAGAAAGCTTTCCCTGAGGAATTGCGGGATCAAATCCTCCCAAAAGCAGAATAGACATTTCTTCTCAACGAAATTCCTCCAACAAAACCTCAACTGACAGAGGCCGCATTCAAAAGCAGAATCCCAACAAAGAGAAGACACAGAAGAAATTAATAAACGGAAAAAGAAATAAGTGTATAACTATAACACGTGTATATATTGAGTTAGGAAAAAATTAATATCGTCATTGAAATTCATTTAAAAAATCATTAAACCATTCCGAGGTGTAAAAATTGAAAGAAAATGATTGAAGTTAGCATGATTGGGCAGTTTCGATATAAAGCGGCTCGTCCACTCACCAACAACCATAGAAAGAGAAAAAAACACACAACATAGTGAATGACATCGGGAGAATCTACATCATCCAGGGCCGTCCGAGAGGCCCGGGGCAGGGCCCGGGGCCCGGGGACCAAAGGAGCCGTCCTTTTGACGAGCATTCAGGAAACTCGCGGGGCGTCTGTCTTCTCTCAAGGACTGCCACCTTTTACTCTGGAGAAGGACGGACGGATGTTGGGGACTTCGGGGCGAGAGCTCTTTCATTTGTGGCAGCTCTTTCCGAGCACAATGTCCCTCCTGTGCTCGACCAGAACGCCCAGTCTGTTTCCTTGGCTTTTTTCTATTGTTCCCTTTGTGCCGCTTCCCTCCCTTTCTATCATTTCACTCTCAGATGGTTAAGAATTGAGACTGAAAACGGAATTTCTGTTTCATTCGCATCTATTAACCCCCAAAGGCAATACAACACTTTACAATCACATTTTAAGCCATTTAAGTGCTTCAAATTAGTATGAAATCACACAGAGGACTCAAATTTTCTTAATTTGTTAAAAGAAACAGTGAGGTCGAATTATAAATAACTTCCTGTGAATCTGAGTAGAGTCTCTTGTTTGTATCTAACCCATATGGGTTACCATTGCGTAAGCTCATCAGCACTGTTTTCTGTAAGCTTTAATCTCCGCTGAGCTGTGTATATTTCAATTATATTGTTTTTGTAGTATATACTTATACAATATTTTGTATGTTTTATTTATTTCTTTTGAGTCATTTTTTACTGTATTATTGTAATTTGTGATGTTTTGGCGTTTACTGTAAAGCGTTTCTGTAGCGTTTTAGAATTTTCTGTAAGCTTTAATCTCCGCTGAGCTGTGTATATTTCAATTACATTGTTTTATTATATAAATAATACACAACATTTTAAATTAGGATGAAAATATTATATATATTTCGCGTTATTTTTGAGTATTTTTTCACTGTATTATTAATATTGTAATCTGTAATGTTTTGGCGTTTACAGTAAACATTAATGACCGCTAAGTTATGTAAAGTATCAAATGAGTAACTTTTATTTCTGTTGTTTATATTTATTGTTTATATTATACAGGAAGAAGACTAGTGTTCTTCCTGTTGGAAAGAACAGTTGTGGAGATGTTACATCATATAAAGTTGTTAAAGGCAAATTTATAAAAAGCAGCAGAAAAATTGTTGAAAATACTTGGCATAAAAAATAAATAAATAAATGAAAATTATTCAAGACTTGACCTGGTGGTATACTAAAACGGAAGTTATTTATGACTCAATTTAACATTAAAAATTAATCATTAATATTAACCCCAGAAAAAAAAACAATTCAGACGACATTTCCCCGATTGAAAAAGAATATCTGTGTATTTTTTTTTTGTACTGCTGTCGCGAAAGAAAAAGAGGACCCAGGTGACTGAACAGCTCGAGACAGGACTGGTGACTGATTAGCGTCGGGGAGCGAAGTCATTGTGGCAGATGTTCTTCCTCGGAACAATAAATCAAGGGGAAAACGGTCGAGATTTGCATTGTCGGGAGGGGAGAGATGGAGAGATGGAGAGATGGGAGGAGACTCGCATCGGACTCCTTAAATAAATGGGTTATTATTGTGATAATAGAAAAAGAAGAAAGAACACGAGGAATGTGCCTCCAGAAAATTAATCTTGGTCAAGACAAGATGATATAATTGTCCGGGCCATTATGAACAAGCTTAATGCCTTTTCAAAGCCGGGGGAGGGGGAGGGAAAGACAAAGAAAGAAGAAAACTTTTCTGAATAATGTAATTAATTTTGTAAGAGACATTCACCAGCACGGGAGTCGAGGAGGACCCACGGGCCACCGTCGGCCCATCGCCCTTACGACAATGACACGACAAAATTACAACATGGAGTCAGTGCAGTGTCAAGGATGTTTTCCTTTGCTTCGTTAGGGGATATTGTCTCGCGGAGATTGATTTCGCCCTCGAGCGCCGATATCGTAACCCTTTGATTCCTTCCTTCTTTGCCATCTCCCGCCCGCCCACACTTCCCATGCACCCAACACTCACTCACCCCCGAGGCCTTCCTACCGAAGTTTTACTCACCTGAAAACAAGAGAAAACCTTAAATAAAAACGGGTTAAAGGAAAACGCTTGATTGATGGTTTCCCCTTGTGCGTCACGTGATCGATCTCGCGTCAAGCACAGACACACATGCACCGCGTGCCGCAGATGAAGACTAACGAATTTCACCCCCCGCAGCCCGCGGGGAGGGGTGAGTCGAGGAAAACCTTTCCTTCCATCCCGCTCACCCCCGCTCACTCCTCCCTCCTCCCCCAGTCATCCGATTTCTCTCTCAAGTAATAAGATTCAATGTCGCGAAAAAATAAGGAGATCGTAAAACAAGGCCTTCTGCTCCGGAGGAGAAAAAAAGGGGAGTAATAGATCCCATAGGACGTCTATCTTTCTTCATTATTCAACCCCTTTGCCTTTTCCTCTTTTTAATTTTTCCACTCTCCGCCCGTCCGTGCCTCCCCGAGCGACCAACTCATTCGCGCTTCGGAACTTTATTGCATGCTGTGTAAATAGTGTTTATAAGTCACCCCCTCGAAGTCGTTTGGTGGTTTACAACGCTCGCGGACCACCCAGAGAGGCGCTAAGCTTTCTCTTCTCTTTTCGGTTGTCACATTGTTTACCTCCCCGTCGTCCCGGACTCAATATTTCATCGTGGTTTCCTTCATCCCCAAAGTCGGGAGACAACCCTCTTTGAGGAAGCAAAACAAAATGGCGGCCTGGTTCGTTTCTCTTGAAATTATAATTTCATTCACGAATAGTTATTTCTATTTGAGCAAATAATCAATAACTCATGGGGGGAATAATTCATTCATTCTCTCCGTTTAGCAGAGGCTGAGGTTATGTTGGGCTCCTCCGGTAAGTCATCCGTCTTCTGGTGATTCTTCTTTGAATATGAGCCATCTATTCATCAATGTCCGAGGGAAGCTCGTTAAGACACTGACTGCACAATTCTATGCAATATGTCACTGGTAAATCATTACAAATTACACGCGGTCGGCCTCCTCGCTCCATTACTCCGGAGCTAATTAACCGGAGGATGCGAAATCCTTAATGGCGGTTGAGTCCCCAAGGTCGAATCAGTTTGTTTTCACCTAACTCATCCCCATAGCTCGGTTAATAAGATCAGGTTCCCAGGGAGAATATCAATTAATATTGTTCGATTCTCGATTGTCTCCTACTGCTTCGCCGCCCTCCGGGGGTTCCTACAACGGATTAATTATATTATTATTATCATGAGGATTGTTTGCGTCTGGGGCTCAGGGGTGGGCCCCGGGCCCCGGCCTCGAGGTGACCGCCAGGCGAGAGGAGACATTTCTTCTGCGGAAATGCCCGACATTGGGCATTTGGGGTGGTTTCAGCCCCTTTTTAAAGGACTCTCTCTATCTGTCTCTCTCTAATCTAATTTCTATATTTTTCTTCTCTTTATCTTTCTATTTTCTTTTCTTTATTTGTCTCCCTCTCTCTGTTTCTCCTCTTTTTTTTCCTTTCTTCTCTGTTTCTCTCTATCTTTCTGTTTCTAGTTTTTTGGGGAAAAAGCTACTCTTTCTTTTTGTTTTGGCCCCTTTCGACCCCCATCGAATTTAAAATCGAAAAAAATGAAGCAGCAGAAATCTGCTCTGAGGGGAGGTGAATGGGGTGGTGAGAGGGGTTTGAAAAGGGGCGGCATAACCGATTCGAAAATAACCGATTGAAGGAAATTTAAAGAAACCGCCGGGAAATCCCCGACATTCTTTGAGTATTCCGGGAAAGTGGAAATTTTCTAAATATTTCAGCTTAGTTGGAAACCGCCGATGATCCGTTAGGTGAACCAGAGAGAGCGAACGTTATTAAATTTCGGCTTTGGAAAAATTTCTGGAAAATTCGGTGGTGGGGATCCAAAGATAATCAAAATTTTGTTCCCTTTTTACAATAATAAAATCAAAGAGGCAAAATAAAATAAAAGTTATCCAAAAGCCACTGACTGTCCTTCATTTTATATTATTTATTTATTAAATTGATTTTTTGAAGAAATAATTACTGTCTTTTGTTTTGGTTAAGCATTTCGATCCATTTCAAATGTGAAATTGAAAACTGGAAGTGAATAGGAAATGAAATATAAACCGGAAATGGTTTGCAGAAGACTTTGTCTTCCGACAGAATTAATTTTCGCCTCTTCAGGTCGGTGTCGGTCGCCATTTTAAGAGAGAGAGAGAGAGAGAGAGAGAGAGAGGGAAAATAAATAAATAAATAATTCTTAGAAAACGTAACGAAAAAAGAAGTGAATCAAAAGAAAAACAAAGAAGAGGGAGAAAAAAGGAAATTTTCTCTGGTCAATGCGGATTTCTAGGAAAAGGCCCCGGGGCCCCGAGAAAGCCGGTTCTCGTTTGTTTTGGGCGCCACTTGCTGGCGTCTGCCCTGGGGCCGCCCCTGACTTTATTACAACTCAATTTGTATATTTTCCTTGAGGAATGAAAAACCTTTTCCCGATTGCTGTTTGTTTGTGCTGAGAGTGGTTTTCACCGAATCGAGTCCCGCCCCTCCCCTCCACTCCCCTACCCCCGCCCCCCGCGCCCCCCCGAAGAAGTTCGAGGAACTGTCATTTGTCTCTCGAGTGAACACTGTAATTAAAATTTTTTTAAAAAGTTATCTCGGTTGAGGTGTGGTTTCAGGATTTTTAAGGTCCTCCTCGGGGTTTTTTGTGTCAGGTACGGCTCTGATTTAATATTCTTCTTCTTCCAATTATCTCCGTCCCTCCAAATGTTCTGCCCATCTTTAATTGGAAAATTCAGTGTTGGCACCACTGTTGTTTTGCTGCTGTCGGCCATTAATACATTCATATCTGTTCTTTCTCTTGTTGTCTTTCTTATCAACTCTTTCTTCTCCCTTTTCATTATTATTTCCATTTCCCCGCTTTCCTCTTTCTACAGTTCTTCTTTTTTTTTCTTTCCCGCTTTTTCCTGCATTTCCTCCCTTTCCTACACAAAAAACAACGCAGCATTCCTTTCCATTTCCGTATTTCGGTTTGTCTTTTAGTCTTCCCTTATCTCCCCTCCAAATGTTGTATTTGTATTTTCCATCTTTTTCTGCCTTTCCTCCGCGTGAAGATATAAAATATAATAAACGCAAATAAGGCAAAGTACAAAAAGATGAGCGAAAACAACCGCGTGAATGAATTTTCTCTTGTGGAAGATTCAAAACTTGACAAGTGATTCGGGGGAGAGAAGAAGAAAAATAAGGGAAAAAGTTTCAAGTTTCGTTCCCTCCCCGCGGGAAAGAATAAAAAATAAATAAAATAATAAGGCGGTGTAATAAAAATCCCTGTCCTCGGGCGAACTGCGGTTCAACTCGGCTCAACTGCATCGCCGTGACACTCAACAAGTGTCCTTTTGTCCTCCCGGACGGATAAAAACCCTCTCTCATCCGGAAAAAAACTCTCTCTCTCTCTCTTCTCCCCCAATTAACCGCTCTTCGGGGTTGACATCCCCGATGAGAGACTCTCCTTTCCGAATTGCCCCGCTCTGCCCATTATACTTTTATGAGGAGGTTCGCCCACGAGTGGGTAATGAGTCCTCTCGAGAGATGAGCAGACGATGCCGATCGCGAATTACTGTCATCGGTGTGTCACGTTGGCACACCTGGGGGAAGTGTGGGTCAGGTACGAGAGGTTCCACGCGACGTCGGTGGTTTATTTGATCCCTTAAAAGTTTCAACTCATTCAACCGCCATTTTTGTGTATTTCAAAGGCAGAAAAATCACTTTTCATTTGATTTGTTTATAAAAATATAAACAATAAATGTTAACTATAATTTTGTTTCTTTATAAAAAAAATAACTCATTTAATTTTCAATTAATTTTTATGCAAATTTTGTATAAATTTCTAAATAAATAAATTTAAAAAAAACAACGATTTTTTGAAAGCAAATTTGTATAAACCGAATAAATGTAATTTAACATTGGATTTGTTTTTATGGAATTTACACATAAGGAAAATAAATGAATGGCCGATAATAAATAGTAATTCAAAAGCAACCGAAGTTAAAAAAAAAAAAATAAAACACTTAACTAAATAAATAAAATAGATAAATGGCCGTCAATAAATTATGACCTAAAATAGGCCGAAGCGAAAAGAAAAAAAAATTAATTAATCGCTTAACTCTGATTTTGTTTTTATGAAATTTTTATATAAACCTAAAAAAATAATGCTCGAAAATAAATAGCGGTTAAAATTGGGTCGAAACGAGAAAAAAAGGCATTTGAGTACAAATTTGTCTTTTGGACAAACTTTCTGAACAATAAAATAAATAAAATATTAAATTGCAATTCACTTTTAATGCAAATTTAAGGGATTGAGAGAATAACAGCGCAGAAATCAAAATATTACAGCGCGAAAATAAGAAAATGTTTTGCCAAATTCAAACAAACGCAGTTTTGTCTCAACCAAAACAACGTATAAATCTTCGACATATTATAAAGTAAACCAAACCAAATAAATGAGAATAGTGGAGTGTATGCGGCCAATTAAGGGCGTTGGAATGACTTCTGCTGAAAGTCCAAATGTGAGAGCGATGCTGCGATTAGGGGCAGAAAGCAGACCACCTTTCGGTCCCACTTAGCCGTAATAAGTAAAAACTATTGGAAAAGCAATAAAAAAAGAAACAGTCAGCTTCCAAATTAGAGCTCGCCCGAGGTGATCCCGTGAAAGATAGTCAAATATATCACGGGCGCACAGGAATGGATGGAAAACGCCTGCAGCGGCCCACGACCCAAAACAGAAAGCAATTTATTTAAGCGAAGCCTCGTCTGTGACCCCGACGGGCCTCTGTCGTCTTTTTGCAACCGCAGACGGCCAAGTGCAACAAACTCGGCAAAATTTTCCTCCCGTCAGCGCTCTCGATAAGGGAAGGTTCAAAACCCTTTGGGAACACATGTGCGGCATTCGGTGTCAATTAGTGCGGTGTCGCCGATAACCTTTGACAGAAGAGATAAAAGGTTGTGGAGGAGCTTTGGCGAAGCCGAAGACAAAGACGGGATTCTGTCGCTTCCGAGTGAAACAAAAACAAGTGAAACTTTATTTCCGTCAACTTAATCTAAATAAAGTCACGTTTTAAAACAAACAGGAGTTGTATTTAAACACACACATGTAACGAAGGCAGGGCCCCGAAAAATCACAAAAGGCCCTTTGTTTCCGTTCAAACAATGCGCCAGAAACAAATAAACTGGAGCCTCATTCAGAGTTTTCTTTTCCACCGGAAGGCTTTTCGTCGCTTTCGCCCTTCCGCCCCTTTCGCCCTCCCCCTCCCTCCCCCACACATTTTCTGCATTTTTATACGGCCCTCCGAGTGTCGCTTTCGACACCCCTCCGACTCGTTTGGGACTCGTAAAAAAAAATTGTTTATCTTAAGTCGTTAAATGTTTTAACTCAGAGGGTAAGGCCACCATCTGCCGACAGCATTGCCACCCAAGAGAATGTCCTTGTGTCCCGTCCCGACGACTTTTCGTTACAATTAAAACCTTTCGCTTTACTGTGATAATGTATTATATAACGATAAACCGGAATGGAGGTACGACAGTTTTGTATTTACTGTATTTTTTTTAGAGTTGTGTTTTTAGGGTTTTCTGTAAACTCTAATGTCCACTCAATTATTTATAAATTGTATAAATCTGTGACTCATTGAGACATTACAATGAACGATTACATCGATTCTTATTCATAAATAATTAACAAATTAACTCACAATCAGTAACAAAATACATTAAAATACAAAAATTCAAATGTTTTAAAAAAAATAAAAATATTAAAAAAAACTAAAAAAGATTTACAATACAATAAAAAAACATATTAAAAACAAACTTTTTGATCTAAAAATGGAAAACATTGCACAAAACCAAATAAATAAAAAACGTCCGATAAAAAAGCGGAAATTACTTAAGACTCAATCTCATACATTAGTATATTATATTACATAAAATATTCAAAGAGATATCGTTGCTTTTGGATTTTCACAAGAAAGAAAATGCTACGCTCCGTAAGGGACAACAAGAAAATAAATAAATAAAATAAAATAAATATATAAACCCCTTTAAAATAGAAAAATCGATTGATTAAAAAAAATAATCTTTTTAATATTTCATTAGCATTTAAATTTTAGTGTATTTTAATAACATTTAAAAATTGTATTTTATAATTTTCATAATTTTTGTTCAACTCAATATTTTAAGTAAAATGATAATTAAAAAAGCATATTTTTTAAACAATGCCCACAATGAGTGCGTGTTATTATACAATTTCCGAATGTTTTCTAAATATTCCATTATAAATAACAAAGTTTTCATTTTAAGTTGGCAACAAAAGTGCACTTTTTATGTGTTGGAATTAAAATTTGAGTAATTTAAGAGTGAAATATTAAGGAAAGAAAATATGAAAAAAAGAGAGGGCGGTGTATCAAAATCTGAGGTGAAAACGGTGGGTCGCTGAGAGGGAATCAAAGACGAGGTCGGACAAAAAAGTGAGAGACGGTTCCCCCGTACCTGATGAAAAAGAAAATTGAATCCCGGTTGTTTAATCGCAGGTATCAGGCGTGACACCAGGTTCAAGATGAAAAAATAAAAAAGGTGAAGCAATTTTCATAAAAAAATAAAAGGGTGACACTTCATTTTGAAGTGACGGTGACTTTTCTTTCTTCTCCGCTCTTCCCATCTCGTCTTCTTCTTCTTCTTCTGTATTTGTCAAAGCCCGCCTCGCATCACTGTTAAATCCCCCTGTCCCCGGCCCTCGCCCACTGCGCCCCCGTATTTATTTATCACCGGACTGCATTACAAAACGACAGACCGAAACAAACCTGAACGCGTGATGGCCGCCGTCTCATATTTCGATTACGACAGAATGCTTTACGGTAATTACGAGTAAATTCTCGGAGGCGCCTCTGGGCCGCATCGGCCCCGCGCCCCCCGCGCCCCCCGCCCCGCCCCGCCCCCTCCCCCCGCACTAAATTTAAAATTTGTCATCTGACAGAACTGAAATGTCCCGGGGATTTTTTCTTCTTTATTGTCGTAAAATCCTCCAGACATAAATATTTAATTTTTTTAGTATTTATAAATCAGTAGCGTAAATTATTTTTCGGTTCTTTTGTCGTTTTCATCCGGTTTTCCTTCGGGGTGTGGAATGATATGCAGACGAAATTTTTATTCTCGGTGCTGGTGGATGTGGAAAAAACGATTTGTTTTAATGGCTCCTTCGACCCTGAGTCGTTAAAAACGTCACGAAGATGAATGCCATGTGTGATTTAGGGGGCGGGGGCGGGGGCGGGGGGAGTGGGAGCCCGAGGGAGTCCGGGGGAGTCCGGGGGAGTCCGGGGAGCGATCCCTCTGTCCGGTGGTCAATCGTCCGCCCGCCCGCCATTTTGGTTTGTCTGCTGACACGTCATGAGTGTCTTCCCCTTTGGCGCGACCGGAAGTGGAATCAATACCTGAAAAAACTCATTACGGCCCTCGACTCGGGTCCCTCAATGAGTAATGAATTTTTCAAAAATTACCTCATAATTTTTAGTTTTTTGTCCCATCGAGCTCGAGGTCATTTTTGACCTTTTCGGTCGCGAGCGTGATTATTTTTTTATTTATTATTATTTTTTACGCATGGCTTTTTGTACCTGGAGTCCTTCGGTCCGCGTGTGTGACAGACACAATGACAAATTACGAGTTTACGTCATTTTCATTTTTTATAAGTGACACAACTTTAATTAAATCCGGTTAAATCGAAACGAAATTAAATTCCTCCCTTCCCCACCGCCATCTTTCTTTTGGGACTTCTCGTGCCGGCGATGACCTCCACTTTGTCCCCCAGTTCGTCCTTCTCTGGCTTTTCCTGAGAGTGGCAGAGAGTGTTGGGGGTCGGCATTGACCCCGAAAGGGAATCCGAAAGTGAAATTTTGTCTAAAGAGTTTATTCGTTGGTTAATTAAGCGTAAACGTTGTTAATTCACGAGGTGTAAATAATAAAACGAGGTGAGGTCACGTGAGGTGTGCATTATACTGTTGCCATCGAAGGATCGATTATTTATACTGTCATACGGGGGCGGAATGAATTTGGGCGGGAATTGGGGGGAGTGGGCGGAAGCGCCGAGACAATTTCTGTTTGTTTTCACTGCCTTTTTATTTCCTAATTCTGGTTCACTTCTATCAGGCGGTGCTGTGTTTCTATGCGTGCTTTCTATGACCAGACTGTTAGTGCTGAATTGTTTCATTTCTGTGCCTCAGTTTGTGCCAAGAAGATAAAACGGAAGAGACAAAAGAAAAAGGTAAAGTGGGAAGAAAACAAAACAAATTTTCTTTAGAATAGAAATTATTTGTAGAGTTAAAAATATTAAATAAATAGAAATAGAAATTATTGTTAGTTATTTAGAATAGAATTAGAAATTTTAAGAAAAAAGAGAAAAGTAAAGGAAAAAGGCAAAGGAAGTGATAATGACAGGAAAAAAAGGAAAAATAGAAAAGCAGAGAAAAAACGAAAAATAAAAAGTAGAAAATCAAGAAAAAAGGAGAAAACAGCGAAAAACGATAAAAAAGAGAAAAGCGAAAATTGACAATACACAAAAAACGCTAACAATCAATAACACTTACTGAACATCACAAATGACACCCAACACTCAAAAATATTCAGCACAAGACAAAAGTATACAAAACTTTGACAATACAAAAATATTTGACAATACATATTATTTTCTTGTCACCGAAAGCGGAAAATCGTTTCTCTCCGCATTTATTAAAAAAAAAAAAATAATAATATTTTCTCCTTAAGTAACAGTTAGGCATAAAATAGTAAATTTTATACTGTACAAGAACTGAAAGAATACAATTGAATGAGATTTGAATTTTCATCAGTGTGAAAAACAGATTAACGAAGAACTGACGCCAAATATCTCGGCGTATAATTAGTTAGAACGAATTAATTCTTTAATTAATGAGAAATATTGCATCCCATATAAAAGGCCATGCGTGGAAAAGCAAAATGGCGGAGGAAAGTGAGAAGAGACCGAAGGGCCGTCGCATCGCGGCGGGGCAGACCCACACAAAAAATATCATTAAAAATATTTAATACACTAAGAAACGAAGAGGTAAAAAATAAATTAAATCCGTCCGCCCACGGACCAGTTTTGCGAAAAGAAACGAAAACACAAAGGCCGAGTGGCGCCTCACATTCTGCACTCTCCCCCATTTCCATCCCTTCGCCCCCCTCCCCACCCACCTGACGCAAACAGGTACGTCGCCCTTGATGAAGGTTCCAATCTCACCCCAGACATAATGACTGTGTATTTTGATAATTAAAACGGATCGTTAATATTTTACGGCGAGGAGTTGTCACTTGGGGGAGGATCGAACCTTCCACATTCCAGAGTCGGTTCCTTTGTCGCTCTGAGGGATGAAGAGGGGCGAAAGAGGGGCGACGCTCCAAAGAGTTCTGGGCCACCCCGGCTGGGGGATGGTATCTTTTGCTCGTTTATTAGGTCCATTGGGGGACCTTGAAGGGACATTTGGGAATGAAAAGAGGCAGAGACATTTGAAAAGGCGGACTGTTGGAGGGAATAATCCCTCGTGGAGAAGGTCACTCAAAATATTCATTAGTCACTGTCGCCTCTGTAAGGAATTTAAATTGTTTAAGCTGATTATGCGAAATGCAAACAACCCATAAAATCATTATTTATTAATGAAAACGAGTTTTTTCGTTAATTAGCATTCCGAGAAATTTAACCGTCGGCCGAATTTTGTCAATGATTGCATTTTGGGGGGTGGGGGCGGAGGGCGAAGAGAATTTGCGCGAATCCGACTTGAAAGGAGTCGACCCCCGTGGAGATGACATGTTGCATTTGTCGGCGTCAATTGGCAGTTCGTTGCCTCATTTGTGAGCGGTCCCTTTAGCATTTATTTTATTTATTTACTCTGAGATAACATTCGGGTGACATTAATGGAGCAATTAATGACATGAATAGACGACATTTCGAGATAACTTCTTCTTCCCCTTCCGTCCTTATCACCGATTTTCTTCTCATTGTTGTGAAAAACACATGTTTTTAATGTCGCCGCTTTTCAGAATAAATAATGGAGATTTTTTTGTTTATTGGCACTTCTCTCTAAATAAGATTCTTTTACAATTTGTTGGCCGACGCGAGGGCTCGAGCACAAGGGGACATTCGGAGGCGACCTTTGCTTTCCGAGCGGTCATCCTTGCCCGCTTTTATTCGGTGAATGCCTCAATGTCCTCTGTCCCGGTGCGTGCACTGAGAATTAATCTCGTAGCCTCCGTCCGAGTTTCCGCCTTTCAAATTTCCACATTGTAACTTTTCTCTAAATCATCTGAACACACCACTGACTTATTTAACTGCCGGAAGGACGGATTAGAAGACGGTGCACAATGCGAGCATTCGGTCAGAGGAGGACATTGACTCGCATTGTACAGCAGCACAACAGCAGACTCAAGAAAAACCTGTCACGTTAAAGGGACAACGCTCCACTACTCAAAAATGAAGCAAAAATTGGAAAAATACAATAAATATCAACAAAAAGACTGAACAATGCCGATAAATGATGTCATAATTATATTCTTTAAAAAAAATTGACATTCGAAAAGGTATTTTGGGAAAAAAAAAATTATCAGAAAGAAAATACGGAATCTGTTGTTATGTCCATCATTTCGTTATGTATTATATATTAATATTTACAACAAAAGAGGTTTACATATTTAATATCATTTGTTGTTAACCGTAAGCGTTCTTTTTCAATGGGCTCTTCTCTTTCTTTTCTTTTTATTTATTGTTGTTTTGTGTTGTCTGATGGAATATTTTTCATACACATGCGAACAATGAAATTACATTTTGTTTTCTTCGTCCCGAAAGAATAAGGAAATGCCGCGTTGAAAGTGAGTTCCAAAAGAGAAGGAAATACTTACAAAGATAATTTTATTAATCTCTTGTTTATTCGCCTTTCCTTCTTCAATATGATTTTGTATTGATCGGGAATGAGAGTTTGGGATTTCACTCTCTCTCTCTCTCTCTCTCTCTCTTCTTCCTCATTTGAGGAAACGTCAACAGAATACTCATATACCTGAACAAGAGTTGACTTGAATACTTTCCCATTTGTAAGAAGTAAAAGCATATTCTCGGGTGGCCGAAAAGCCAAAAGAAGAAGAGTTCCTTTGGTTGATCCGATCCGGCAGACACGCGACAGCAACAGCAGAGGAGAAAAGTAGGAAAGTCCAAAAAAAACAAAAGCGTCGGGTGGGCGTTGAGACCGAAAACAACACAAAAATTAAACGCCAGAAACGCCGGTCTGCCGTCCAGACGCGGTTAATTTAACAAATGCCTTACGGTGGGGGGCGCGGGGGTGAAAATGGGGAGAAAGGAGGGAGCAGAAGACAAAAAAGAGGCGCTTGGCTTTCGGTCGAGAAACTCTGTATAAACACAAAACTAATCTCACGACTAATTTTTTATGTCTCAATGTGAAATGAGTGAAGTTACCTGTGGCGCTTGGCGAGGGGCGCACGGCCGTGGGCTAAGCTAAGCATGGGCGCTCCC